>ML663006.1:9032541-9077316 GCA_007570785.1 Antilocapra americana | reverse complement strand
TTTTTCTGGAACTCTCTTGCTTTTTCAATGATCCAACGGATGTTGGATCATTGAAAAAGCAAGAGAGTTCCAGAAAAAACATCTATTTCTGCTTTATTGACTATGCCAAAGCCTTTGACTGTGTGGATCACAACAAACTGTGGAAACTTCTTAAAGAGATGGGAATACCAGATCACCTGACCTGCCTCTTGAGAAACCTGTATGCAGGTCAGGAAGCAACAGGTAGAACTGGACATGGAACAACAGACTGGTTCCAAATAGGGAGAGGAGTACGTCAAATCCGTTTTCTGTCACCCTGCTTATTTAACTTATATGCAGAGTACATCACGAGAAACACTGGGCTGGATGAAGCACAAGCTGGAATCAAGATTGCCGGGAGGAATATCAATCACCTCAGATATGCAGATGACACCACCCTTACAGCAGAAATTGAAGAAGAGCCTCTTGATGAAAGTGAAAGAGGAGAGTGAAAAAGTCTTAGAGCTCAACATTCAGAAAACTAACATCATGGCATCTGGTCCCATCACTTCATGGCAAATAGATGGGGAAACAGTGGAAACAGTGACAGACGTTATTTTGGGGGGCTCCAAAATCACTGCAGGTGGTGACTGCAGCCATGAAATTAAAAGACACTTGCTGCTCCTTGGAAGAAAAGTTATGACCAACCTAGACAGCATATTAAAAAGCAGAGACATTACTTTGTTGACAAAGGTCCATCTAGTCAAAGCTATGGTTTTTCCACTAGTCATGTATGGATGTGAGAGTTGGACAATCAAGAAAGCTGAGCACTGAAGAATTGATGCTTTTGAACTGTGGTGTTGGAGAAGACTCTTGAGTGTCCCTTGGACTGCATGGAGAGCCACTCAGTCCATCCTAAAGGAGATCAGTCCTGAATATTTATTGGAAGGACTGATGATGAAGCTCCAATACTTTGGCCTCGTGATGCAAAGAACTAACTCATATGAAAAGACCCTGATGCTGGGAAACACTGAAGAGGGGAGGAGAACGGGATGATAGAGGATGAGATGGTTGGATGGCATCACCTGACTCAATGGACATGAGTTTGGGTAAACTCCAGGAGTTGGTGATGGACACGGAGGCCTGGCATACTACAGTCCATGGGGTCGCAAAGAGTTGGACATGACTGAGCGACTGAACTGAACTGACTGAATATTCCATTGTATATATACACTTATTTCACTTATGGTAAGCCTAATAGTTTATCTACCTATTTAATTACAGAGTGTTCCAGGTCTGTAATTAATGGATTACTAAACCCTTGCCCAGAGACTTGCTTTAATCATTAGACTATTGTACCATCTGAAAATAGTATTTTGTTTGTTTTCTTGTCCACGCTCCATTTTGACTCCAGAACTTCGTGCGATCGTGCGAAGAGTCTGGCACACAAGCTTAGCGTTTGTTGGAGGAAAGAATGCAGGATACCGATAGCATTTTTGAGCACTTCCTAAGTGCTTTTTTGACACACTTCCTGTCTCAGGATCTCGTGTATTCCTCACAACAACCTAACTCCATTGGTACCGCTTTTTACACAGCAGTAAAGTGAGGTTCGAAGGAGTTAAGTAACTCCCCAAGGCCACACGCTGGATAAATGGAGGACCCCAGGAGAGGGCCAGATGCGCAGCGCAGGGAAATCTCCAGTTTACTGAGGGTCAGATGCTGCAGGTTCCCGTGACGACGAGCCTAAACGCTCTACACAGTCCAGATCTCCAGACTTCCTGGAACTGCCACCTACTGCTCTTTTCCCGCTTTGCCACAGAAAATAGTCTCAGAGACCGGATCTGCCTCCAGGTACCATGCAAATTCTATAGCTGGAAGGCCCCAGTGCAGCAAGGGAAAAGCCGTGTGCTTTTTAGCCTGGTTCCCAGGCTGCGGTGGAAACCCCGCCCCCGTCTCCGTGGAGACCCGGCTTCCGCGGTCACCGTTACCAAGGGGCGGAGCTGGGGGGCGCCGCCCTTCCCCCGGTCTCCAGCAGCTCCTAGGCTGGGAACGATTACAGTCACCCCTTAACCTCTCTGTTCCTCTTCTCCCCTGCCCTCCCTTCCTCTTGTCCTTTCGTGCCCCGAACCGTATCCTGGAGCCCGCACTCCTGCACGGGCTTCGGCGGAGACTGTGCACCGGGAGTCCGGGCCTGCGAGCCGCCCTGCGCGGCCTCCACCGACGCCCCCATCCCGGGCCCACCCCTCGGCGGCGCTGATTGGCCGCTCCTGGGCCTCATTCCCCCGCCCCCGGGCCCGGCAGGGTTCTCGGCCCAGCGGAAAGTTTTCTGCGCCGGGAGGAAGTTGGACATTCGCAGACTCCGCGAAAGCAGCTCCGGAGGCTGTACGGGTCTGGGCCGCTATGGAGGAGCCCCCTTTGAGAGAGGAAGAAGAGGAAGAGGAGGAGGACGAGGTGGGGCCCGAGGGGGCTCTGGGCAAGAGCCCCTTGCAGCTGACCGCTGAGGACGTGTATGACATCTCCTACGTGATGGGCCGTGAGCTGATGGCCCTGGGCAGTGACCCTCGGGTTACACAGCTGCAGTTCAAGATCGTCCGCGTCCTGGAGATGCTGGAGACGCTGGTGAATGAGGGCAACCTGACGGTGGACGAGTTAAGAATGGAGCGGGACAACCTCAGGAAGGAGGTGGAGGGGCTGCGGAGAGAGGGCTCGGCCGCCTGCCCGGAGGTGAGTGTCGGAGAGTGGGGACTCGCCCCGGGGGCGGGGTGCAGGGAGCGCCGAGTGGGTGGGGGGGCCGCTTACCTCTCTTGAACATCCCGGCTCCTCAGAACAAATCCCCACGAGTATCAAGTCCTCAGATTAGAAGTGTTATGTGTGCTCAGTTCCTCAGTCTTGTCCGACTGTTTTTGACCCCATGGATTGTAGCCCACCAGGCTCCTCTGTCCATGGGATTTCCCAGGCAAGAATCCTGGAGTGGGTTGCCATGCCCTCCTCCAGGGAATCTTCCTGATCCAGGGATCGAACCTGAATCTCTTATGTCTGCTGCATTGGCAGGTGGATGGATTCTTTACCACTGCTCCACCTGGGAAGCCCAGAAGCTTTATGATAGGTAACATTAACTGAGCACTTACTAGGTGCTGGGCCATGCACTGAGTATGTTCTAAAGCAGAGGCTTCCTGCTGGAAGAGGGAAGGGCAGAGTCTTAACCACTGGACCACCGGGGAAGTCCATCTTTACTTGCAGAAGACAGGTTGATGGGGACCTTGAGCAGTGGTTCTCAAGCTTTACCGTGTTACTGGCTCAGTCATGACCAACTCTTTGCGGCCCTATGGACTGTAGCTGGCCAGGATGCTCTGTCCATGGGATTCTCCAGGCAAGAATACTGGAGTGGGTTGCCATTTCCTTCTCCAGGGGATCTTCCCCACCCAGGGATAGAACCAGGGCCTCCTGCATTGCAGGCAGATTCATTACCATATGAGCCACCAGAGAAGCAGGCATTTCAAGCTTTAGCAGGCATCAAAATCGCCTTGAGTGATTAAAATACAGATTGGCTGGCCCCAGCCCCAGAGTTCCCGACTCAGATCTGCAGTGGGACCTAGAATCTACAACTTTTCACAGATTCCAAGATGATATAGGTGCTCTTGGTCCAGGTTTCACAATTTGAGAATTTTTGACCAGGAGTAAGAAATACATTTTAACTATAGAGAAATTACTGCTTATGACCACAGAAAAATATCTACAAGAATATCCAAGGCAGTTTTATTCATAATTGTGTCAAACTGGGAAATAATCCAGATGAGACAGAGGAATGGATTTTTTAACTTGTGATGTGGAATACTACACAACAATGAGAAAGTACTGATACACACAGCTCTATGGATGAATCTCACAGATATTACATTGAGAGGTAGAAACCAGGTACAAAAGAGAGCCTCCTGTATGTAGAATTCAAGAATAGGCAGAGTAATCTTTAAATTTTTTGGCTCTGCCAGGTGACATGTGGGTTCTTAGTTCCCCAACCAGGGATCAAACCCAAGCTCCCTGTATTAGTAGTATGGAGTCTTAGCCCGTGTACCACCAGGCAAGTCCCATCTTTACTTACAGAAGACAGGTTGATGGTAACCCCGGGATGGGAGAGTGGGAGGGAACAGAAGGGAAATATATAGGGAACTAATCTGGGTGTGGTTACTTGGGTATACACATATAGTAAAAATCATCAAGCTATAAATTCAAGACTAGTGCATATTTCTGTATATATGTTATACCCCCATTTTACAAAATCACATTTTGCGTCAATATCCAGAACTGATGAATCAAAAAATTTCAAGAAACAATTTATCCTAACTCACCCTTACTAAACATGATATATAGTCATACTTTCATATTCTATTTTTATGAATTTTTAAATTATTTTGCAACTCACTAATATCACAACTCTCTAGTGGGTCTCCAGTTACAGTTTTTAGGAAAACCTCCCCCAAGTGAATTATCTCATTTAATCCTCCTACTATTATTATTCCCATTTTACAGAAGTGGAGACATAGAACAATTAAGTTATCTGCCGAGGACTTATCGCAAGTAAGAGATGGGGGCAGTATTTTAGTTCAGAGATGCTAGTCTGTTATTTTTTGGCTGTACTGGGTTTTCATTGCTTTTTGAGGGCTTTCTCTATTTGCAGCGAGCAGGGACTACTCTTTAGTTGAGGTGCACAGGCTTCCATTGTGGAGCACAGACTTAGTTGCCCCAGGGTATCTGGAATCTTCCCAGACCAGGGATCAAACCCAGGTCTCCTGCATTGTCAGGCAGATTCTCGTCTGCTGCGCCATCAGGGAAGTCCTCAGAGATGCTAGTCTTAACCACACAGTACTGAAGTACAGACCTATGACTTTAGTTGTTTACATTTAATGAGTGACTACACTGTGAGGGCCCTGGAGGTATGGAGCTAAATTAGACAAGGTCCCTGCCTTCACGGGAGCTCACAACTAGTGGGAAAAGCAAGACACAGGCCTTCAAAACCAGCCCACAGGATTACAGATGGAGAAGTGTGCCATGAAAGGACAACAGGAACAGGGTGACTGAAATTCACAGGCAAGAGGGAAGATTTCTGGTAGCTTTGTTGGTACACTTTTACTTCACCTACTCATTAGAAAAAGTGACAATTCTATTTATAGATAAGATTCTTTTTTAGGATCTGTCATATGAGATGGTTGAATATCATGATTAGTAGCCTGACTTTTGAGATTCAAGAGCAGTTAAATGACTTGCCCAAGATCCCTCGGCTCACATTTTGCGTGTGTTTCCTGTCATTTCCAACTCCAGGCACAAAGATAGACCCATGATGGATCATGAACAGTGTGGTCTGCACAGGGGCTGGGCCATTTCCTCTCTGGGGCGTAGCAGACAAGCTTCATTAGCCCCAGATGAGATAGCACATTTTCCTCCCAAAGCATAGTCTTGAGATCGAGCATGGGGGAAAAGGCAGAGAGAATGAATATTTAATGCCGCTAGACAGTTTATGAAAATATGCCCTTGTCGTTTTTTTTTTTTAACCTTCTTGTTTTCTTAATTACTATTTTTAGCTGTGGTAAAGTAGAGGTGAAATTTAACATCTTAATCATTTTTCAGTACAGAGTTCAGTGGCATTAAGTCAATTCACACTGTTATGCAACATCACCACTGTCCTCTCCAAAATGCCCATCTTGCGAAACTGAAACTCCGTGCCCACTAACCACTAACTCTAAATTTCCCTTCTCCCCCGCTCCTCTGGTAACTCTGTTCTCCTTTCTGTCCATATGAATTTACCTGTTCTAGGTACTTCATATAAGTAGAATCAGATGATTTTTGTTCTTTTGCCACTGACTTATTTCACTTCATGTCCCAAAGTTCCTCCATGTTGTAGCACGTGTTAGAATTTCCTTCCTTTTTAAGGCTGTATAATATTCCATTGTAGGGGTTCACCAGTTTGTTTATCCATCTGTCAATGGACATGTGGGTTGCTTCCACCTCATGATCTGTATAAATATTGTTTCTCTGAACATGGATCTATAAATCAATCTTCAAGCACCTGCTTTCAAGACTTTTGGGCATATACCCAAAAGCGGAATTGCTGTATCATGTGATAATTCTGTTGTTAATTTCTAAAGGATCAACCATTCAGTTTTTCATAGTGACTGCACCATTTTACATTCTATCAACTGTGCCCGAGAATTCCAGTTTTCCCACATCCTTACCAAAGCTTGTTTGTCTTTTTTTTTTTTTTATTCTGGCCACACCATATGCCATGTGGGATATTCCTTGTGAAGTGAAGCGAAGTGGAAGTCACTCAGTTGTGTATGACTCTTTGCGACCCCATGGACTATACAGTCCATGGGATTCTCTAGGCCAGAAGACTGGAGTGGGTAGCCTTTCCCTTCTCCAAGGGATCTTCCTAACCCAGGGATTGAACGCAGGTCTCCAGCATTGCAGGTGGATTCTTTACCAGCTGAGCCACAAGGGGATCAAACCCATGTACCCTGCAGTGAAATCACAGAGTCTTAACCACTGGACCATCAGGGAAGTCCTACCAACACTTGTTACTTTATAATTTGTTGTTTGATTACAGTAGCCATCCCAGTAGGTGTAAGATTTGTTTCCTTTGTTTTTTTAAAATTTAAGTTCAAAATTCAAAAGTTACGTAAGTATTTGCCTTGGAAAAGCTCTCACATCCCCTCCTTGGAAAAAATTTAAGCAAGCAGTTTCTTAAAGTACCCAGAGATGCTTCATGCAAACACAAGCAGATATGAATATAGTTTTCTGTTATTCATACAGATAGTATGATAATATATATCCTGTTCTGCCCCTTGCTTATTTTCACTTAATATGGCATGAAAGTGGTACTAAATCAGAATATAAAGAGCTTCCTCATCTTTTTAAAAAAATGTATTTATGTATTTATTGGCTGCACCAGGTCTTAGTTGCATGCAGGATTTTTAGTTGTGGCCTGTGGGGTCTAGTTCCCTGACCAGAGATCAAACCCGGGTCCCCTGCAATGGGAGCTTAGTCTTAGCCACTGGATCACCAGCAAAATCTCTACTTCCTGGCTTTTGGAAACTTCCATTGTACAGTAATATCAATTGTTCAACCTGAGGGTTCTCAGCTTGGAGTTTTTGGAACCCTGCCTCCCCCCTGTTCCCCAAGATTATGAGTCTGATCCATGAGATCCATGAACTTGCATGGGAACAAATTATACTTTTATTTTCACCAGCCTCCAGATGAAATGTATCACTTTATTCCATCATGAATGCATTCATGTTGATGTTTGGTAGAAATCAACACAGTACTGTAAAGCAATTAGCCTTTGATTAAAAATAAATAAATTTTAACAAATTATGAATGTAGAAAACAAACCACAGTAATATTATCAGTAGTACCTGTGACAATCATCAGTGGAAATCACAGGTGTTTTCATATCCCATTACAATGTAGTACATATCTCAAAACTTTGTTTATGTTCTGTGCTTTTTGGACCTGTGGCTATATTGTGTTTAATGAAGGAGCAGGTCTCTGGATCACATATTTATTTTTAGATTTTGATGAGTGTATGTTATCTTAGTTGGTTTCCTTGTAATCCTATGCCTTTTATACATTTAAAATCATTATTCTGAGATGGAATCCACATGGGCTTTAACCAGACTGCCAAAAAAGGTTTATAGAACACAAAAATGTTAAGAATCTCTGCTTTAACCAGTTTCCTATCAGAAGACCTTTGTTTTCCAATCCTTTGCTTTGGGCCTGAGCCTCAGTGGATTATTCTGATCTATACCAGTTGGCCCCTGAGTATGTAGAGGAAGTGGACTTACTGGGTCAAAGGAAGGACATTTGACGTTTTAATGTGTATAAGTGCTAAGTCACTTCAGTTGTATCCAGCTCTTTGCAACCCCATGAACTGTAGCCCACCAGGCTTCTCTGTCCATGGGATTCTCCAGGCAAGTATATTGGAGTGGGTTGCCCTTCCCTTCTCTAGGGGATCTTCCCGACCCAGAGATCAAACCTGGGTCTCCCGCATTGCAGGTGGATTCTTTACCATCTGAGCCACCAGAGAAGCCCAGTGCCACCAGGAACTATTGCCAAATTGCACTCTAAAGGGGGTAAAGTGATTGGCTCCCTTTGCAGTCAGTGAAGGAGCCAGTTTCCCCACATCTTTTACGACACAGTGTTTTCTCAAACACCACTGATACTTGTCAATCCAAGAGGAGGAATGTGGGCACTACTGCCTTTCTCTTTGTGGTGAGCCTTATTCTCTTTATCACCTGTAGAATATTCCAGAGTGTGATTGTGCCTCTGTTTATTTAACTAGACTTCTGCTAATGGACATTTAGGTTGTTTTCAAATATTTGCTTTAACTTGAGTTTGAAAAAATGTCAAACCTATGGAAGAGTTGCAAGACAAGTACAATGAGCACTTGAATAGCCTTCACCCTGATTCCCTTGTTGTATTCAGGTGTACAGATATGTGTATTTGTGTGTGTGTGTATAGTATGCCTTAAGAAATACACACTGGGGACTTCCCTGGTGGTCCAGTGGTTAAGAGTCTGCCTGCTAATGCAGGGATGTGGGTTTGATCCCCGGTCTGGGAGGATTCCACATGCTGCGGGGCAGCTAAGCCCATGTACCACAGCTACTGAAGCTTAGAGCCCGTGCTCCGCAACAAGAAAAGCCACCACAACGAGAAGCCTGAGCACTGCAACTAGGGAGAAGGCCCATGCAGAGCAACAAAGACCAGCACAGCCAAAAATAAAACTATTTTTAAAAGAACAGAAACAGACACTGGAACTTCCCTGCTTCCACTGCAGGGGCTGTGGGTTCAGTCCCTGGTAGGGAAACTAAGATCTGCATGCCGCATAGTCCAGCCAAAAAAAAAAGATATACAGGCTGGAGTATTTATAGACACCCATATACACCTATGTATATACACATTATTTACTCATTCAAAGTCTGCCCAGATATTTGAGCAGACATTATGTTAGCTGCAGAGTTAGTAAAAGATTAGGATCTTTCACCCTAAATACTAAATACTTCAGTGTGTATCTCCTAGACATACTGTTACATAACCCCAATAAATGATCAAATTCAGGGGGGAAAGTTGGTAGAATACTAAGATCTAAATGCCATCCCTATTCAAAATTCATAATAATGACCTTTATAGCATTTTTTTTTCTGATGTAGAATCCAGTATAGAGTTATATAGTATCTTTAGCAAATATCTCACTCTCATTTTTTTTTTCTTTTTGGCTGCACCTCGAAGCATGCGGAATCTTAAATTCCCCAACAAGGGATTGAACCCTCACCCCCTGTAGTGGCGGCTCGGAGTCTTAACCACTGGACCACCAGAAAAGTAGGACACATCTCTTTAGTTACCTTTAGTCTGGAGCAGTTCCTCAGCTTTTCCTTCTCTTTCATGACATTGACATTTGTAGATATATTATGTATCAATGTCTGTAGAATGTCCTTCAACTTGAGCTTGTTCTGCTGTCTCCTCACAGTTAGATTCAAGTAATACATGTTTAGCAGGGTTATCACTCAAGTGATGCTATATCCTTCTTAGTGTCTCATATCAGGAGGTGCCTGATTCAGTTTGTCATTATCGGTGATGTTTGGTGATGTTAACTTCTAGCCCTTGGTTATGATGTTGTCTAAAAAATTTCTGCGCTGGATGGGTGCTTTTATGCCCTTTGTAATGCATAAGTAGCCCATGGGAAAATACTTTGAAACTGTGTAAAATATCCTGTTCTCCGACAAATTTTCACCCAATGGATTTAGATCCATTCATTAGTCTTGCCTGAATCAATTATTACTAAATTGGTTGCAAAAGGATTTTCTAACTCTTACCATCTTCTACACATTAATTGGCATTCCAGGGATCTCCTTGGTCGTCCAGTGGTTGACTCTGTGCTCCCAATGCAGGTGTCCGGGGTTTGATCCCTGGCCAGGGAACTAGATCCCCCATGCTGCTCCCACATGCTGCAACTCTTACTTGCTGCATACTGAGAGTTGCTTGCTGCAACTGAGAGTTCGCATGCCACAGCTACAAGATCCTGCATTGTACAGGAAAGATCAAAGATCCCCTGTGCCTCATGAAAGATCTGGTGCAGTCAAATAAATAAATAAATATTCATTGTCATTCTGCTGTAAAGTACAGATTCCCTTCCTACCTAGCGTATTAGTCAGAGAAATGGAACAATAGGAAATATAGATGTAGCTATAGATATAGATGAGAATATTCATTATAGGAATCAGCTCAGGTGGTCATGGAGGCTGACAAATTCCACAATCTGATGTCTGCAAGCTGTGAAACCAAAAAAGCTGATGTCGTAATTTAGTCCAAGTTGGGAGGCTTGTCTCAGAGGCTGATGGTAAAAGTCCTGGTTTGGGACAGTTTGAAATCCTAAGAACCAGGAGCATTGATGTGCAGAGCTCAGGGGCAGGAGAAGAGGGAGGTCCCAGCTCAAGCAAGGAGTGAATTCACCCTCTCTCCACCTTTTTGTTCTATTTGGGCCCTTAATGATGTCCTCCCACATTGGGGAGATCCCTCTCTGTACTTAGGTCACCAAATCAAATGCTAATTTCTTCCAAAACACACCTTCACCTACACCTCAAAATAATGGGCTAACCAACTATCTGGGTATTCCTTAGCCCAGTCAGGTTGACATTTAAAATTAACTATTAGATCCCCATTAATTAGTTAATTAATTTAAATTAAAAAATTGTAGATTCTTGAATCTTCCTCTTTTTATTTGATGGCTTATTATCCATTCTTGTTATTATTCATGTTGTTGCTCAGTTTGTTCACTTTGGCCAGTAGGAGCGCCTTCGAATTATGTCCTTTTGATCTGTCTCCATCCCTTACACAATGGAATATTCCAGACTCAACTTGGACTTTCCCTGCTCCAGCCCTAGACTCAGCCTCTCTCCAAGGAGCCCTGGCTCCTTTCTTGGAGAATAGTCTTTAGAACTCTTGCTTCTTCTTTTTCTTTTAAAATTTTTTAAAAGAGGATCTTAGTTCCCCAACCAGGGATCACACCAGGGCCCTTGGCAGCAAAAGCACAGAGTCCTAACCACCGGACTGCCAGGGAATTCCCAGAACTCTTTACCATCAACCAAACACTTGCAGCAGGCAGTGCCTCATCAGGTCCCTGGGAGTAACAGAACTAGAGAACTTTCCTTTCTGGGATGGAAAGTCCATCCTCATGCAGGAAAATGTACAAGCGATGTCCTTTCTTACAGGTGAACCTGGGACCAGACAAAATGGTGGTTGACTTGACAGATCCCAACCGACCACGCTTTACTCTGCAAGAGCTGAGGGATGTGCTTCAGGAGCGCAACAAGCTCAAGTCACAGCTGCTGGTGGTTCAGGAAGAGCTGCAGTGCTATAAGAGGTGGGCTGCGCCACCCTGGGGCTCCTACTCCGCAGACCCAGATCCTGTCTGCAACTCCTTGATGCATTACCTGTCTGCTCTGATGTTCATTCAGCCAACTTGCTGGAGACCCACTCTATGCCAGAAACTATTCCTGGCACTGAGGGTAGAGCAGGGAACAAAGCAGGGAAGTCCATGCTAGTCTAGGGGGAAGATAGGCACTCAGCCAGGAAGCCTGCAACGAGCACGCAGGATGAGGGTGGTGGATGCTGAAGAGAATGTAGAAAAGTGACTTGACAGAGACTAGAGTGCTGGGGAGGGGCCTGTGTCAGATTGGGTGGACAGGGAAGACCCCTCTGAGGTGAAAGACAAGAAGCACTCAACCAAGTAACAGTTTGGTTGGACAAAAGTAGAACGGGAAGTGCAAAGGGCCTGGGGTGGGAACCATTTGGCCAATTTAGGGCACCCACAGTGGTGGAACTTGGAGTGTGAGGTATACAGTGGTTCAGAAGACACCAGGAGCTGGTCGTGTTGGCCACAGAAAGGAGCTTTAGGTTTTTGATTTTGTTGCTGTTGTTTTTATTGGAGTATAGCTGTAATGGCAATCCATTCCAGTATTCTTGCCTAGAGAATTCCATGAACAGAGGAGCCTAGAGGGCTACAGTCCACGGAATTGCCGAGTCAGACACAACTGAGTGACTAATACACATAGTTGCTTTACAGTGTCATATCAGTTTCTGCTGTACAGCAAAGTGAATCACCTATTTGTATACATATATCCCCTCTTTTTTGGATTTCCTTCCCATCTAGGTCACCACAGAGCACCGAGTAGAGGTCCCTGAGCTATACAGTAGGTTCTCATTGGCTATCTATTGTATACATAGTATCAGTAATGTGTATGGGTGGATCCCAGTCTCCCAATTCATCCTACCCCCACCAAGGAGCTCTAGTATTATAGCAAATGTAACAAGACGACTCCAGGATGCCTTAATGAAGGGAATGACCAGGTCTGATTCGCTGTTTGAAAAAGATCAGTGTGGTGATTCTGAGAACTGAACAACTTGGCTGTGTAAGAGAAAGTCCCTGTTCTTTGGAAAGCCACTTAAGTGTCTAGGAGTAAGGGGGTAAGACTTGTCCAGTTCACTCTCAAGAGAGTTCAGAGAGAAGGTAGATAGCTGCAGGGGTGGATGGGTCAGTGGATGGAAAGATGGCTAGATGGCTAGGTAGGGAGATAGACACATGGATAAGCATTTGAAGGATCGGGGTAAAAAGTATGTGGAAAGTTTTTGCACTAATATTATACCTTTCCTCTAGGTTTGAAATTGTATAAAAATTAAAAGTTAAAAAATCATAATAAATGTTATAAAATTTTTATATATTTTATGATGAATATTTTAAAAGCATAATAAATCAAAATAAATCATAAATAAATAAACAGGAGGAATTGTAGGATAAGCAAGGCAGGAAATAAGGAAGTCGTTGATATAGCAGGTTTGGACTTTGTTGTATCCCTCTGTACCATGTTTCCCAAAATGTTCTACTTTGCATAGGTATTTCTTGAAAAGGAAGCTCTAGGAAGTCTCCTGGTGGTCCTGTGGTCAGGATTCGGCGCTTTCACTGCCATGGCCCAGGTTCAGTCTGTGGTTGGGGAGCTGAGGTCCCACAAGCCATATGGCACTGCAAAAAGGAGCTCTGTGGTTGAATAATTCTGAGAAGCCCGCAGTTAAACAAAGCAGGTTTCATTAGAGGCAGGCAAAGGAAAGACCAAAAGAACAAAAACATATTGCCTACTAATATTTGTTTGTTTTTATTTTATTTATTTAGGTATTTGTTTTTGGCAGCGCTGAGTCTTCGTTGCTTTTCCCAGGCTTCAAGCTGAGGCTACTCTTTGTTTCAGGGTGAGGGCTTCTCTTGGTGGTGGCTTCTCTTGTTGCCGAGCACAGGTTCTAGGTGCACAGGCTTCAGTAGTTGCAGCACACAGGCTTGGTAGTTGTGGATCGAGGGCTCTAGAGCACAGGCTGAGTCAACTAGTATTCGTTTCATTTTGGTGTATTGGTGGTGCTGCAGAGCACATGGGATCTTAGTTCTGCAGGGTCAAACCCATATCTTCTGCATTGGAAGTGTGGAGTCTTAACCACTGGACCACAGGGAAGTCCAGTGCCAACTAATATTTATCAGTTCAGTCACTCAGTCGTGTCTGGCTCTTTGCAACCCCATGGACTGAAGCATGCAAGGCTTACCTGTCCATCACCAACCCCCAGAGCTTGCTCAAACTCATGTCCATCAAGTCAATGGTACCATCCAACCAACCCATCCTCTGTAGTCCCCTTCTCCTCCTGCCTTTAATCTTTCCTAGCATCAGGGTAATTTCCAGTGAGTCAGTTCTTTGCATCAAGTGGCCAAAGTATCAGAGTTTCAGCTTAGCACTAGTCCTTCCAATGAATATTCAGGACTGATTTCCTTTAGGATTGACTGGTTGGATCTCCTTACAGTCCAAGGGACTTTCAAGAGTCTTCTCCAACACCACAGTTCAAAAGCATCAATTCTTTGGTGCTAAGCTTTCTTTATAGTCCAATTCTCACATCCATATATGACTACTGGAAAAACCATAGCTTTGATGGTAATGTAATGACAAAAGTAATATCTGCTTTTTAATATGCTGTCTAGGTTGGTTATAGCTTTTCTTCCAAGGAGCAAGCATCTTTTAAGTTCATGGCTGTAGTCACCATCTGCAGTGATTTTGGAGCCCAAGAAAATAAAATAATGTTTCCATTGTTTCCCCATCTGTTTGCCATGAAGTGATGGGACCAGATGCCATGATCTTTGCTGAATGTTGAGTTTTAAGCCAGCTTTTTACTCTCCTCTTTCACTTTCATCAAGAGGCTATTTAGTTCCTCTTTACTTTCTGTCACAAGGGTGGTGTCATCTACATATCTGAGGTTATTGATATTTCTCCTGGCAATCTTGATTCCAGCTTGTGCTTCATCCAGCCTGGCATTTCACATAATGTACTCTGCATATAAGTTGAATAAGCACGGTGACAATATACAGCCTCACCCTACTCCTTTCCCAATTTGGAGCCAGTCTGTTGTTCCACGTCCAGTTCTAACTGTGCCTTCTTGACCTACGTATGGATTTGCCAGGAATTCTGCTTAGTGTATCCCAAGCATAATTTCAAATAGTGTTCACAGCAAGCCTGTGAGTTAGGGTAATATTATCCCCAAGATGATCTAAGGGTCAGAGAGGTCAAGTAGCTGCTCAAAGTCCCTGGGCTGGTGGTGGCAACCTTGAGATATGATGTCAGACAGACTGACATCAGAGCCTGAGCTCTTAATTATCACACCACATTGAAACTTGGAAAGTTTGGAAGTATGGGATGTACTCTGAAACAAAACAATAAAACAAAAAAAATTTTTTAATTTGACTGTGCCAGGTTTGCAGCACAAGGGATCTTTAATTGAAACAGGCAAACTCTTAATTGCAGTATGTGGGATCTAGTTCCCTGACCAGGGATCCATCCCAGGCTCCTTGCATTGGGAACACAGAGTCTTAGCTAATGGACTACCAGGGAAGTCCCCCAATGATATTATTCATTAAAGTCATTCAATGTGACATCATTAAGAGAGCAGCAAAGTAAAAATGTCCTTAGAAATCCCTATCTGAAAGGACTGAATTCTGCCAACAGGAATTTAATTGTCTTCCTTCCGCTGAGGTTGGAACCACGTTAATGGAAAGACCTGCCTTCATCTCATTTAATAAGTGCTCCAGACACAGTTAATTAAAAAGAGGAACTGCTAGACTGCCGATGCCGTAAGCAGCTTGCAAGTGAATAAAGCAACACATGTTGCTTCCAGTTTTGAATTCCCAGAGAACAACAGATGGGCACTTCCCATCTGGTGCAGGCTGATAGACAGATAGCAGGATTCTGTTTAGTCTCTAGTGTTATATATTCTGGAGAAACCAGCATGTCAACTGAGGTGTTCTCTTAGCAACTGCATCAATTTGGAAGCCCAAGCTCATACTCAGGATAGTTTTTAACTGAAGGCAGCTATGGTAGACTGTTTCCAAATTTCCAAAGAGGGACACAACAGTTTTTCCCATCCTGTACTCCTTTGCCACACCTCTCATCGGAGTACAAGCAGAGTCTATTTTCCCTTTCCTTGAATCTAGGTGGCCCTATGACTTGCTTAGACCAGTTGAATGTGCTGGAAGTGATGCTGTTTGGCTTCCAAGGTTAAGACTCTCAAAGGTCTAGCAGCTTCCATGTTGGTGCTCTCAGACTGCTGCATTGAGACTTGCATGCTATGAGGAAGCTCA
The DNA here is from genome assembly GCA_007570785.1 of Antilocapra americana. Taxonomy (NCBI): domain Eukaryota; kingdom Metazoa; phylum Chordata; class Mammalia; order Artiodactyla; family Antilocapridae; genus Antilocapra; species Antilocapra americana. The sequence goes on along the minus strand of ML663006.1, from coordinate 9,061,652 downwards.
AGGCAGTCGCGTGGAGAGGTCACATGAAGAACCAAGGGGTCCCGTATGACAGCCCCAGCTGATCCACCAACTGAACACGGCCACCTGAGAAGCCCAAACTGGACCATCAGGAGAACCACCAACTCAACCATAAGAGATAGAGCCATCTGGGAATGCCTTGGCAGTTTCAGTGGTTTGAATTTCACAATGTCACTGCCAAAGGCCTGGATTTAATCCCTGGTTGGGGAACTGATATCCTACAAGCTGTGCAGAGCAGCCAGGAAAAAAAAAAAAATAGAGCCATCATGAGAAGTCATAAATCATTGTTTTTTGTTTGTTTTCTTTTTTTTTCACTTTTGGTTACACCCTGTGTCATGTGTGGGATCCTAGTTCCCCAATCAGGGATTGAACCCACACCCCTTGCATGGGAAGGCAGAATCTTAACCACTGGACTGCCACGGGAGTCCCCCATCATTGTAAATCAGTAAGTTTTAGGGTGTTTAGTTGTTGTAGGTAGTGGGGTAAGGTAATTTTTAGATCAGGCTGCCAGTATGGTTGGTTTTGGCTCTTTCTGGCTTGTAGACAGCTGCCATATTGCTGTGTCCTCAGCTGGTGGGGAGAATGAGAAAGAGAGAAAGCTGTACCTCCTTCTGAAAGGGCACTAATCCATCATGAGGGCCCACCCGCCTAACCTCATGTAAACCTAATTGTCTTCCAAAGGCCCCATCTCCAAATACTGTAATACTGGGGCTTAGGGCTTCAACATACAAGTTCTTTAAAAAAAAATTTTTTTTAATTTTTTATTGTTTTTATCTGACTGTGTTGGATCTTAGTTTCAGCATGTGGATTCCTTTAGTTGTGGCATGCAAGCTCTCAGTTGCGGCATGTGGGATCTAGTTCCCTAACCAGGAATTGAACCCAGGCCCCCTGTCCTGGGAGCTCAGAGTCTTAGCTACTGGACTACCAAGGAAGTCCCAACATATGAATTCTGGGAGGACATAATTCAGTCTATGGTAAGGGGAAATTTATGCCTGTAGCATGGGCATAAATTTACCAGTTGGCACACACAACAAAATACCTAAGTGGATCTAATTAGCTTACGGGGTCAGACATTGAAATGCTTCATCACTGTCAGGCTTCTTTTGGTTGCAAGTGACAGAGATCCTATTCAAACCAGCTAAAGTACAAAAGGAGATTTTGTCGGTTCACATAGCTGGGAAGGATCCTAGAATCGCTCTCAGAAATAAAGAAGAAAACTGCATCTAAGACCTCAGGGTTGGAATCAGGGACCCCAGTCGTGATTCTTTGATTCTTTTTCTTTGCTGGCCTCCTTATCTTGTATTAAAGACAATCCTTTTCTGAATCTTAGGGACCATGACTGCTGGCAGTCCCAGTTGAGAAAGTGAAAGAGAATAGCCTTCTTACAAGTTCTGTACATCAAGTCCAGGGAAATACTCTGGTCCTCTTTGGGTCACCGGACCTCAGTATCTTATTGATTAATATCAATCTTGCTCTTAGTACCACCTGACTTCCTGTATATTTTTACATTTTTATTGATTTTTTCATTGGCTGTTTTCTTCTCAATGGAATATAAATTGCATGAGAGAAGATATTTTATCTGTTTTGTTCATTGCTATGTCTATATACCTTGGTAGACTATATAGCTTAATAATATTTGTTGAATGAATTCCATGTATTATCTTACTTAATCCCTCAATCCTAGAAGGCAGGTACTTTTATGATCCTTTTATTACCAATTGGGAAATCAAGGCTTAAGTTAAAGCAGCCGTCCCCAACCTTTTTGGCATCAGGGACCAGTTTCATGGAAGACAATTTTTCCACAGACCAGGGTGGAGCAGGGGATGGTTTCAGGATGATTCAAGAGCTTTACACTTTTGTGCACTTTGTTTCTAATCTAATTCCACCGCTGATCTGACAGGAGGTACCAGTCAGTGGCCCGGAGGTTGGGGAGCCCTGAGTTAGAGAATTTATACATGACCATATTTCTAGAAGTTAGAGAAGCTTGAAGTACCAGCCATGGTAATTAGATAAGAGAAAGAAAGAAGAAGTATTAACACTGGAAAAGAGAAATGAAGATTTCAGAGATCTGGGTCAGAATGTCTAACTCTAGAGCTTTCAGTGATAGTATTATTAATGTAATAATAATTATGAAGAAACTTCACTTTCAGTGCCGCTTCAGCAGCACATATACTGCAGTTGGAACAAGACAGAGAAGATTAGCAAGGCCCCTGCATCAGGATGTCATGCAATTTCATGAAGCATTCCATATTATTTAATAATAATAATAAAGAATATGTAAATAAATAAACTGTAAAAAAAAAAACTTTCACTTTCAAAGCTGCACAGATAAGAGATCTGTAGTAAAACAACCCATTTATCTCATTTTTCCCAGTGGCCTGATTTCACCAAGAGAAGGCCCAGGAGGAAGAAGAGAGAAAGAGGCTCTTATTCCCACAGGCAGCAATGCCAACAGCAACAAGGAGGAGAAGACAATCATAAGGAAACTGTAAGTTGATTTGCTAACCCATGTTGCCACTAAATAATCGCTAAAGGAAGGAGTCGGGGTAAGAGCGGGAGGCCCTGCTTTCCTGGTGGTGGTCCTGCGGCTGATATGAAAACTCTATGCCAGTGTATTATGATATCTTCTAGGCAATAGTGTAAGCACCTAACATTATTAATTCTTTGACCCTGTGAGGTAGACACTGTTGTTATCCTTGACTCACAGATGGGGAAATAAATTCCAGGGGTTTAAATTCTGTACCCAAAGTTACACACATAGTAAGTAGTGAAGTCAGTATTTGAGCCCAAGGGAGTCCAGGTTCTACACTCCACTGCCTCCCTGTGATGTAATAACAATAACCAAATAATACTAATAATATTAAACAACAAGAAAAACAATAGCAATAATTATTTGAGTTTACGGGGGCTAAATTATCACCTCTTTTACCTCCAACTCAGGAGGGTCCCTGTCTCCCAACATTAGGACACATAAGACAGTTTCCATCTAACACTCCCCTTATTTTCATGTACCTTTGTTCATTCCTAGTTTCTTTGGTTGCTGCACCTCAAACCATAGAGTGTGAGATGATAATTACAGATCAGATTCTCAGAATCAAATCGCTGGTTCTAGGATGAGGCCAAGAAATCTGGATTTTTAATGAATGCCCAGACAATTGGATGTGGGGAACCTTTGGACAACAGCCTGAGATATGCCTTTTCTTCTTTTTTTTTTTTTTAAAGTATTTATTTATATATTTGGCTGTGCTGGGTCTCAGTTGCAGCACACAGGATCCTCGATCTTTGATGTGATGTGTGGGATCCCTTAGTTGTGTGATGCAAACTCTTGGAAGGTGGGATCTAGTTCCTCAACCAGGCATTGAACCCAGACCTCCGGCATTGGGAGCACAGAGTCTTAGCCACTGAGCCACCAGGGAAGACCCCAGATGTGCCTTTTCTGACTCCAGATATGAATACAACTAGGCACACCTTAGTTTCTTCCATTTCTTAAACAAAGGAAAACAACAGAATTGGAAAGAGTAGAGATCTTTTCAAGAAAATTAGAGATACCAAGGGAGCATTTCTTGCAAAGATGGGCACAATAAAGGACAGAAATGGTATGGACCTAACAGAAGCAGAAATTAGTAAGAAGAAGTGGTAAGAATACATAGAAGAACTATACAAAAAAGATCTTCGTGACCCAGATAACCATGATGATGTGACCACTCACCTAGAGCCAGACGTCCTGTGTGAAGTACAGTCAAATGGGCTTTAGGAAGCATCACTATAAACAAAGCTAGTGGAGGTGATAGAATTCCAGCTGAGCTATTTAAAATCCTAAAAGATGATGCTGTGAAAGTGCTGCACTCAATATGCCAGCAAATTTGGAAAACTCAGCAGTGGCCACAAGACTGGAAAAGGTCAGTTTTCATTCCAATTCCAAAGAAAGGCACTGCCAAAAAATGATCAAACTACTGCACAATTGTACTCATCTCACACGCTAGCAAAGTAATACTCAAAATTCTCCAAGCTAGGCTTCAATAGTACGTGAACTGAGAACTTCCAGATGTTCAAGTTGGATTTAGAAAAGACAGAGGAACCGAAAATTAAATTGCCGACATCTGTTGGATCATAGAAAAAGCAAGAGAATTCCAGAAAAATATCTACTTCTGCTTCATGGACTATGCTAAAGCCTTTGACTGTGTGGATCACAATAAAATGTTGAAAACTCTTTAAGAGATGGGAATACCTACCTTACCTACCTCCTAAGAAACCTGTATGCAGGTCAAGAAGCATCAGTTAAAACTGGACACGGAACAATGGACTGGTTCCAAATTGGTAAAGGAGTGAATCAAGGCTGTATATTGTCACCCTGATTATTTGACTTATATGCAGAGTACATCATGTGAAATGCCAATCTGGATGAAGCACAAGCTGGAATGAAGATTGCCAGAAGAAATATCAATAATCTCACATAAGCAGGTTATACCACCCTTATAGCAGAAAGCGAAGAGGAGCTAAAGAGCCTTTTGAAGAAAGTGAAAGAGGAGAGTGAAAAATCTGGCTTAAAACTCAACATTCAAAAAAAAAACAAACTCAACATTCAAAAAACTAAGATCATGGCATCTGATCCCATCACTTCATGGCAAATAGACGGGGAAACAATGGAAACAATGACAGACTTTATTTTCTTAGTGATTTTCACCAAAATCACTGCAGATGGTGACTGCTGCCATGAAATTAAAAGACACTTGCTCCTTGGAAGAAAAGCTATGACCAACCTAGACAGCATATTAAAAAGCAGAGACATTACTTTGCCGACAAAAGTCTATCTAGTCAAAGCTATGGTTTTTCCAGTTGTCATGTATGGATGGATGTGAGAGTTGGACCATAAAGAAGGCTGAGTTCCAAAGAATTGATGCTTCTGAACTGTGGTGTTGGAGAAGACTCTTGAGAGTCTCTTGACCTATGAGGAGATCCAACCAGTCAATCCTAAAGGAAATCAATCCTGAATATTCATTGGAAGAAATAGTGCTGAAGCTGAAACTCCAATACTTTGGCCACGTGATGCGAAGAACTGACTCTTTGGAAAAGACCCTGATGCTGGGAAAAATGGAAGGTAGGAGGAGAAGGGGATGACAGAGGATGAGATGGTTGGATGGCATCACCGACTAGATGGACATGAGTTTGAGCAGGCTCCTGGAGTTGGTGATGGACAAGGAAGCCTTGCGTGCTTCAGTCCATGGGATCGCAAAGAGCTGGACACAACTGAGTGACTGAACTGAGCTGAACTGAGGCACACCTTTCCTCTACTCCAGGCCGAAGCAAGCAGCCTGTTGGTCTTGGTTGCTTTGAAAATGTCTGACATGGTGACAGTTTACCAGCTCCTGGTCTTTTGGATTGAAAGTGAGAAACACCCTTGGTCAAGGATGTCAAACTCGAAAGCCTACAGGGGCCAAGCACTTCATGTGGATGTGTGAGGGGGGCATAGGGTGGGGTAGGGGACATTTGCCGCTCAGTTCTCTCTGGCCAATGGACAACTTGTTAACAGACCTTCTGATTCCTGAGAGATGCCAAGACGTCAGATTTGTTCATGGAATCTGTTTTCCAAATGCTGGCAAATCATTTAAGCTTAAAAATAAAAACTGTGTGATCTGAATGAACCATCATTGTGGGTTGCATCGGGTCCTCAGCCTCCATCCAGCTCTTTCTTCATTCGTCTTGCCTCCCAGGGAGGGCTGAGGGGACCTCAACTTCCATTCATGTATTTGGCCGTCAACAGAACCTCAGTGAGTCTGTACTGTGCTCCAGGCTAGATGTTCACCCTGGATACTGCCGTGACCGATTTTGTAAGGACTCTGTCTACTCCAGTTTTACAGGGAAGTAATTTTGAGGGGTCAGAGATTCTGGGTTACCTTCCAGGGCATGTTTAATTAAGATGCCTTTGTTTCAAGAGAGAAGAGAGATTTTGTTTTTCTCTTTCTTTTTTTGGACCCTCAGGAACGGAGTGTTCCATCAGTGATTCTCAGCTCATGGCACGATGAGCTTTGTTGTCAGTACAAGCTTGCTTTCTTCTTGCTTTTATTTATTCCCTCTTTATCTGCATCCCCCATTCGCAATCTGCTTCCCAGCTCCCCTCCCCCTCAGCCCATCTCATATGTATTTAATGTATTCTAAAAAGTATATATTGTCTTATGTGGATGTATTTTCAGTGGTAACTGATATTTTGTTTAACGCTTCATTTTCATTCTGTTTCCTAGTGCTTTTTTTCCCCTTCACTAAGCACTGTCATTGTTTTCTTTTTTACCAGGCACTCTTCTGTTTTAGGCTTTTTTGTTTCTTTGCTGCTGCTCCATGGCTTCGGGATCTTAGTTCCCAACTAGGGATTGAACCCCTGCCCCCCTGCAGTGGAAGCTCAGAGTCCTAACCTCTGGACCGCCAGGGAATTCTTCAGGCACTTTTTTACAAAAATTTTACTAATACGTTTTACTAATCCAAGGCTTCCAAAATACTGTCATTTTCAATGTGTGGTCACTATAAAATATTATTAATGAGATATTTTACAATCTTTTTTTAAAAATAGTAAGCCCTTGAAAGCTTATGTATGTTTTACACTGACAGCATATTTCAGTTAAGACTCACAGTGGCTACTGTATTGGATGGCACAGCTTTAAGCGATATATGGTCAAATGCTTTGGGTTTTGAGAACTGAGTGTGAATGAGCGATCCTTTTTTTAGTGTTTTTTTAAAAAATTATACCTAACATAAAATTTACCATTTTAATTGTTTTCCAAAAAGTGAAGTGTAGTTGATTTACAGTGTTGTGTTAGTTTCAGGTGTATAGCAAAGTGATTCAGTTATATATATATATATATATATATATATATAATAGATATCTTCTTTAATATTCTTTCCTGTTATAGGTTATAATAAGTTATTGGATAGTATTTCATGTGTGGTATAGCAGGTCTTTGTTTTGATCTATTTTATATATAGTGTGTATCTGTTAATACTAAACTCCTAATTTATTCCTACCCCGTACTTCCTCTTTGGTAACCATAAGATTGGTTAACCATAACCATTTTCTGTGTCTGTGAGACTATTTTAATCATTAAAAAAAAAATACTTTTTTATTTGGCTGCACCAGGTCTTAGTTGCGGGACACAGGATCCTTAGTTGAGGTACTCCAGATCCCCAGCCACAGCACTCAGAGTCTTTAGTCTCAGAATTCGAACTCCTAGTTTTGGCATGCAGGATCTAATTTCCCGACCAGGGATTGAACCCAGGCCCCTGCATTGGGAGCGTGGAGTCCTAGCCACTGGACCAGCAGAGAAGTCCCCATTTTTCAGGAGCATCAAATATCAATACGTTTACAGGGACTTCCCTTGGCGGTCCAGTGGTTAAGACTCTGAACTTCCACTGGAGGGGGCGTGGGTTTGATCCCTGGTCGGGGAACTTAAGATCCCACACGCTGTGTGGTGTGGCCAAAAAAAGAAAAAAGGGGATTTATGATATTGCGCAGCCATCACCACAATCCATTTTCAGAACTTTTTCGTCATCCCATCCTGAAACTCTGTCCCCATTAAACACTAACTACTCAGTTCCCCTCCCCAAGCCCCTGGAAACTGCCACTCCCCTCTCTGTCGTTATGAATCTGACTACTTAGGAGACCTCATATAAGAGGAGACATATAGTATTTGTCCTTCTGTGACAGGCTTATATGATTAGCATATTGTTCTCAGGTTCATCCATGTTGTACCACGTGTCAGAATTTCTTTCATTTTTAAGGCCTGGTGATACTCCATGGTATGTGTAGACCACTTTTGATTTATCTATTCATCCCTTGATGGACATTAAGTGATTTTTTGTTTTAATTTTTTTCTTTATTTGACATGCATGCATGCGTGCTCAGTCGCTTCAGTTGTGTCCAACATTTTGCAACACTATGGACTATAGCCCTGCCAGGCCCCTCTGTCCATGGGATTCTCCAGGCAAGAATACTGCAGTGGGTTGCCATGCCTTCTTCAAGGGGATTTTCCTGACTCAGCAATCGAAACAGGGTCTCCTGCGTTACAGGTGAATTCTTTACCACCTGAGATACAAGGGAAGGCCTGATTTGAATATACCGGGTCTTAATTGTGACCTTGCGGAATCTAGTTCCCTGACCAAGAATCAAACCAGGCCCCCTGCTTTGGGAGCTCGAAATCTTAGCCACTGGACCACCAGGGAAGTCCCTAGGCAGTTTTTAAAGATATATCCACCTAGCAGTGTAGACACACATCTTGTTTCCAACCCCAGCGATGGGATCCCAAGTTGCCTTCCCCCACTGTGGACAGTGCTGCAGTGAATATCTGCATGCGTATTCATGTCCTCTCATGGACTTGTGTGTGAATTTCCCAGGGATAGACATGCAGGAGGAAAATTGCAGGGCCACAGGGCCTATCAGCCAGGGTTTTTGTTTATCAAGAAACCAAGGCTCACTCAAAAGGAGTGACTGAGAAGATTTCAAGAAGGGACATTTTATAGATGTGGGAACAGAGATAAGGGATGGAGAAGCACCCTGGGGCGGGCGACAGAGGAGCAAGGAAAGGGAGCTGTGAGGTGCTCTGGGGAAGTCAGACTGACGTGTGGCCTTCAGAAGAGGTACACACAGTGACTAGTGAGACAGGGCCGGCAGGCACAGAGCCAGCAGGGAATACCCCTACATTTCTCTCCTCCCACCTTCCCAGCTTCAAGCTAGAGGACAAGGGAGCTTGCTGAGGTCATCCACAGATGTCAGCCTCCTGGAGCGGAGAGCAGGCCAGAGAAGGGAGGACATGGTTCTGCAGGGGCAGATAGCCCACAGAGTATGCATCTTCTTAGTTAAGTATTACCGGGCTTGTGGGATCTTAGTTTCTTCACCCAGGATCAAACCTAGGCCCCCTACAGTGGGAGTGTGGGGTCCTAACCACTGGATCTCCAGGCTTTCTTTTCTCCTTTCTTTTCTTTCCTTATGTTTTGCTTGCACTGGGTCTTCATTGCTGCTTTTGGGCTCTCTCTAGTTGCAGCCAGCAGGGGCTACTCTTCCATTGTGGTGCGCAGGCTTCCTTCTCACTGCGATGCCTTCTCTTGCCGTGGAGCACAGGCTCTGGGCACACGGGCTTCAGTAGTTGCAGCATGTGGGCTCAGGAGTTGTGGCACACGGGCTTAGTTGTTCCAAGGCATGTGGAATTTTCCCGGACCAGGGATCAAACCCGCGTTCCCTGCGTTGGCAGGCGGATTTCTATCCACTGTGCCACTAGGGAAGTCCAGGCTTTCTTGAATGACTGCATGAAAAGAGCTTTGTCAGACAAGACCACCTGAAACCACATTTGTTTATTCCTCCAACAAATATTTACTGGGGGTCTACCGTGCAGCAGGCACTGTTCTAGGTGCTGGGGTGGAGTGAACAAGCCAGAGTCCCTGCCCTCACGGTGCTTACATTCTAGTGGGAGAGGTAGAGAGTGAACTGGTCAGGACAATTTCAGATGGCCCTATATGCACTGAATAGGGTGCCAAGAGAGGGGTTGATAGGGAGCTACTTTTTCATTCTTTTGGCCTCACCTCGAGGCATGGGGGACCTTAGTTCATCCTCCCTGCCATGGAAGCACTGAATCTTAACCGCTGGGCCACCAGGGAAGTCCTGATAAAGAGCTACTTTAGATTTGATGAGTCCTGGAAGGCGCCTATGAAAAGACAGCATTCAAGCCTTGAAAGACCATAATGATCTGAGATTTCCCTGCCTTCCTGGCAGAAGGAACAGTGGGTATAAAGGCCAGAGGCTGGAGACAGCTTTGCAGCAGAGACGATGGTGGCTGGAGCAGCAAAGAAAAGGGGGGTGGGGTTGGAGTGGGGAGTGATCGGGTCATTCTGGGCCACATGGATCCCAGTGATAACTTTGGGTTTCATTCTGAGTGCTTTGGAAAGGCCTTGGAAGGTTTTAAGCTGGAGAGAGACATGTCTTTATTCACCTATAAAAAGCTTAAGGACCTCCCAGGAGGTCCAGGGGTTAAAACTCCCTGCTCCCAATGCAGTAGGCATGGATTCAATCTCTGGTCCAGAAACTAAGATCTCACATGCCACATGATGCAGCCGAAAATAAAAAATAAAATCTTTTTGAAAAAACAAAAAGAGCGCTTTGTGGAAAAGCGTTGAGGGGACAGAGTCAAAGTAGGTTCAGTGGGAGTGTTTCTTCTCCCTGGAAAGGGTCTCCTGTGGTAACATAATGTATGAGAGAGCATCTCCACCCTACAGAGGGTATCAGATCTAAAAGCGTTTATGTGGAATATTCACTGGCTGAGGATTGCACTGGAAACAAGGCTTCCAGATGCATAAGCTACTGGTTTCTTTCTGCCTCTTCTTGGGGAGCTCTTTGGGTCACATAATTGGGGTTTGAGCCTGATATGGCAAAAATGAAATGTATGTAAGCCAGCCAAAGGACACAGGCTTCTCAGGTGGTGCTAGTAGTAAAGAATCCTCCCTGCTAATTCAGGAGATGCAAGACTTGGGTTTGATCCCTGAGTTGGGAAGATCCCCTGAAGGAGGGCATGGCAACCTGCTCCTGTATTCTTGCCTGGAGAATCCTGTGGACAGAGCAGCCTGGTGGGCTACAGTCCGCGGGGCTGCCAAGAGTCAAACACGACTGAGCAACTGAGCACACAATGAGGAAACAGGTTTGAAGATAGTGAGGCCGCGATTTCATGATCAGACATGGAGTCAATGAATGAATGACTTTCCGAAGAATTAGGTCACGCTAAGAAGGGTTTTAATCTTTGTTCTGAGGACAATGGGGAGCCTTAGAAGGGTTTAAGCTAAGGAATGACTTAGCTCTGCACAGTGATGCAGTCATGCTGGCTGCTGTGTGAGTGGATTGTGGGGGTGGCGGGGGAGGGGCAGACAGGAAGGCTGTGGTGCTCATCAGGATGGCTCGGCCAGGGGTGGCAGAAGAGATAAGTGGTGGGATTAGGAACATATTTGGGGCATGGTGACTAAAATACAACAGATGGGATGACAGGAGAGGAATTGAGAACAACTCCCAGTTCCTGGCTGGAATGACTGGGTGGGGGGTGATGTCATTTCCTGAGGCAGGGAAGTGGGGGTTGGGAGGTGGTATACATAGGTTCAGGGGGAGGGCGGATGTGCCCTAATGCTGGCTCACCCCTGCCGTTGCCAGCAGAGCTGCTAGCGGGGCTGGGACTGGGGGTTGTCTTTGACTAGAAGTGAGAGCCTGTATCCCCATCACTGACTTTTCAGCTCACTGGCCATCTTTGCATCTTTCCGACAACCTGAACTGGCATCGACACTGTACTTTGTGATCACCCCCACTTGTCAAGTGCGTCAGGAGGACTAAAAGTTTGTTGCTCATCCTCAGGGGATATCTTTTTATGTTTTATCTGTTATACCCAAGAATTTACATGTTAGTCATTATTCACTTTATCATTGTAGGGAACACTGAGAAGTTATCGTTTCCCCTACAATAAAAACCACTTAAAATGAAAACAAAAACATTCCCGACTCTGTCAGTCTAGCACAGTGGTTAAGTGGGCTTCTGGGCCCAACTCCCAGTTCTAAGACATAATTTTGTGACCTTGGGCCTGTTACTTAACCTCCCAGAACCTCAGTTTGCTCATCTATAAAATGGGGGTATTGACTATACTCAACCTCCTCATGTTGTTATAAGTGTGAAGTGAACTAGTCGATGAAAAGCTCTGAAACAGTGCCTATGGCATAATGAGCTCTTAAGAAATACACTTTTGAGTGAATGGCCTGCAGGAGCTGCTTACAGAATTTTCAGGGGGTTGTGCACCCCCCTCTTCAGAGCGCTCTGTTTCCTCTGACCCCCACCCTCTCTCTCCACTCAGGTTCTCTTTCCGATCAGGGAAGCAGACCTAGACCTGAGGCCATGACTGCGTTCTCAGACATGGAAGACAACCCACGAAGACAATTTCTACAGTCATCTCTCAGTGCCATGTATACCCACCATATTTGCTTCTTCGCTCCCCCTCAAAGCCCTCTGAGGAGGAAGGGGTAAGGCTTTCTCCCCACCTGCAGAACTGAACACCCCTGAACGCTGGGCCAGGACAGGAGAAGTGGCAAAAGAAAAAAAGCAGAAGAAAGCAGAAGAAAAAAACAGTGGGGCCACCTGCAGCCCCACTTCAACCACCCAGGGGGCCCTAGGCATGTAGGTGTGGATGCCAGCTCTGTTCCCTGGGCCCACGTCTTTGCCACACAGCAGTGAAATACACCAGCCCAAGTGGGGATGGGGAGAGGGTGCAGGAAAACCTGGTATGGACCTTGCAATGATGACTTCACTGATATTTAGTGAATATTTGATTTTGTTCATAAGACATTCTATATATGATTTTGTATTAAAGTAAAATGACTTTTACACTTTCTGTGTTTTAGAGTGGCCTCTTAGAGTTATGTGACCTGGTGTAAGGTACTTCAGCTTTTTGGAGTCTTGGTTTCCAAATTTGTGAACTGTAGTTGACTCTTGACCAATTCAGCTTGCACTGCACAGGTCCACTGACACACAGATGTTTTTCTGTAGTAAATACCATGAAACTGAAAGTGAAAATCTCTCAGTCATGTCTGACTCTTTGCAACCCCACGGGCTATGCAGTCCGTGCAATTCTCCAGGCCAGAATACTGGAGTGGGTAGCCTTTCCCTTCTCCAGGGGATCTTCTTAACTGAGGGATCGAACCCAGGTCTCCTGCATTGCAGGTGGATTCTTTACCAGCTGAGCCAGCAGGGAAGCCCAGTAAACACCGTAGTACTGCACAGTCTGCATATGTGGAGACGTGTGTGATATATATACATATCTCCCTATATGAGATGGTTGAATCTAGTTGGATCTGCATATATGGAGGAGGAACCTTGAATCCAGAGGGCTGACTATAAGCTATAGGTGGATTTTTAGCAAATTTTTATTTATTTTTTGGCTGTACCACGTGGCACAGGAATGTTAGTGCTCTGACCAGGAATCAAACCCACACCCCTGCATGGGAAACTTGAAGCTTTAACCACTAGACCACCCGGAAGTCCCTATACTTGGAATTTTTCAGTGTGGGGAGAATGAGGGCCTGCAACTCCCTGCAGTGTTCAAGGGCCAAATACACACACAGGTATATATTATACATATATAACACATGTATACATACATGCATATGTATGGTGGACCTGTATTTCATGGTATCTAAGTGATGCACCATCATTTTGTGTTGCTGTGATAGAAAAAAATGCTACAAATGATAACATCAAGATGCTATTGACTTTAAGGCTCACCCTGATTTCAGCAGTGTTAAAATGTGAAAAAGAAGTAAATTTAGGCATCAGTGAAATACAGTCCATAGATAGCAGGAGACTACACTTTGCAAAGAAACTAATGACATCCTGTGAGCCTGTCTTCTCAGTGAATAACACTGGCTAAGTGATCACGTCTTGGTTCCTGCCTGGATTATCTCATTTATTCCTCTTAACAACTTGAGGAGATGGGGACTAACTAATATGAATTGCCTAGTTTATGGATTTGGAAATGAAGACTCTGAGAGGCTGAAGTACCTTACGTGAGGTCATGTAGCTATGAAGTTACTGCCCAGGATGCTAATGCAGGCCTGATTCTAGATTCTTCTTTTTTTAATTATATGGCCGCACCAGGTCTTAGCTCTGGCACATGAGATCTTTGGTTGCAGTGTACAAACTCTCAGTTGAAGCATGTCGGATCTAGTTCCCTGACCAGGGCTCAACACTGGCCCCCTGCATTGGGTGTACAGAGTCTTAGCCACTGGACCCCAAGGGAAGTCCCCTCAAGCCCAGGTTCTTATCTGTGAAGCTGTGTACCCTGATTCTCCAAAAAGTGCTGATATTAATAATGAGCGCAATTTACTACACCTACATATGTTGCCTCACCTTATCCCTATGAGGTGGGTGTTACTATTATTATTCACCCAAGCAGCTACCAGTATGGTGGGGCTAAGGGGCTTTTCCAAGGCCCCAGCTAGAAGTGACAGAAGCAGGACTTGAACCCAGGTGCAGAGGTCAAAACCAGTCTGCCTCCCAAAAGAAGTCGGCAACCTGTAAGTGTCTGGTCCAGAATGCGTGCATTTGCCACAGCACAGGGGCTTCTGACTCCTATAAAATGGTGCATCCCTGACTAGGTGCTCCCCTCTTAATAGCAGGGAGGGAGGAGGATTTCTGCCCCTTGGAGGCGAGAGCTGTCTTGGGAAACAGATCTGAGCATCCTGACTTCAGAATCACAGATGCTGGGATGTGGGTGTTCGAGTTCCAGAAGGTAAGTTCTTGGAGCTGGGCCCAATGTGACCACATTCAAGACAGACACAGTTGCTCCCACACTGCAGGCTTCCATCTCCAAACCCTGAGCCAGGAGAGCAGGCTTAGAAGCAGTTATCTGTCAGTCCGGGGCACTTGTAAATACTGAATGATAGAAACCACCCAAGGGACTTCCCAGGTTGCCCAGAGACTGGGACTCCACGTTCCCTGTGCAGGGGTCCCAGGTTTGTGCCCTGGTCTGGGAACTAGATCCTGTATGCCACAACTAAGACTCGGTGCAGCCAAATAAATATTTTTTAAAAACACCCCAACTTTTCATCTTAATAATAGCTGATTCCTGAAGATTATCTTTGTGCAAGTACTTTTCTGTTCTCAACTCAGTCAATCCTCACAATCACCCTGATGCAAGCACCAGTATTGTCTCTATGTCACAGGGGAGGAAAGTGGTGCCCAGAAAGGTTAGGTAACCTGCCCAAGGTTATGCAGCAGTGACGTGGGTAAAACCTGAAGTTCGGTTCTAGGGCTGAGCATTTGGCTACCCAGCCGCACTGTCCCCTCCATGGTGAGCTAGTAGTATATGATGACTGAATCCTCGGGAAACCCCTGCAAGGCAGGTGAGCAGAGGCCATTCCCAACTTGATGGACAGATTTCAGAGGGTAAGTGATTTGTTCAGGCCAACAGCTGACAGATGCTAAAAGCCTGTTGCTGGGAATGGTTCTTTCACCTGTAAACCAAGGACTCTGCCCTCAGTGCCAACCTGCCTCCAGTGCCTTGGGGCTGAAGGAACGCAGCCTCTCGGGGGTGGATTGTGGTGTAGGGGTTAGGGATCAGGATCTGGGATACTTCCATCACCAGAGAGGCAAGGTTGATGACTCTTGAGACGCCTACCTGAGAATCAAGTCTAGCACGTTAGAAACAATGACAACAGCTAAAATATATCCTACATGGCTGGGCACTCTTCTAAGGGGGCCATGTGCTTCACTTTTAGCCTCCACAAGCAACCTCTGACCCCTCAGGATAAAAATGAAGAGACTGTCCCCTAGGACAGTCACCAAAACTGACTCCAACTGGTTAAGTGGCCCTTTTAGAAAATAAAACAGGGGGAACTTCCCTGGTGGTCCAGTAGTTATCTACCTGCCAATTCAGGGGACACAGGTTCAACCCAGAGTCTGGGAAGATTCCACATACTGAGGAGCAATTAAGCCCATGCGCCACAACTACTGAGGCCAAGTGCCCTAGAGTCCGTTCTCCACAAGAGAGAAGTGACTGCAGTAAGCCCGCTCACCTCAACTAGAGAGCAGCCCCGCCTCGTCGCGACTAGAGAACGCCTGAGTACAGCAACAAAGGCCCAGTGGAACCAAAAATAATTAAATTAAAAAAATAAAAAAGGGAATTCCCTCAGGATCCAGTGACTAGGACTCCATGCCTTGACAGCTGAGGGCCGGAGTTCAACCCCTGGTTGGGGAACTAAGACCCCACAAGCCACATGGTATGGCCCAAAGGAGAAACAGAAGATGCATTGCCTTTTTCTACTGCTGCCTTGTGAAAAACAACAGAATGACACAGGTAGCCTCGCCTGGCAATAAATATTTTAATTTTTGCTTCATTTTTATGATGACAAATAATTTTCAAGTTTATTTCCTTTTCTTAAATACAAAGCTAAACCACAAACAGGTACAACCAAGACATTTTATCTCACATTTACACACTCCCATCGGATCCTCCTCCAATTTGCTGACCACTGACCAGGCAAGTGTGGGATTGGTGGGTGGGGATGGGCGTGGGAAGGGGAAGACTTCCTTAGGTAGCACCGTCATGAGGCCGGGGCTGGGGAGCATTGAAGTTGAGGACAGGTTCTCATACCTGTCTCCATTCACATTTCCCTGGGAGCGGGGGGTGGGGTGGGGTTGTGCCAGAGACCCCAGCTCACAGCTCTGGAGCCCCAGGCCCCTGAACTAGAAGTTAACAGAAAGTGGGAGTCGGTCCCCCCTTCAGGAAGAAGCTACCCGCTACTCCTGCTGTCACAGTCGAGGTGAAAACTTAACCCTCAGCCATGATCCCTGGGCCTGCCAGCTCCCCTGCACCCTGGCAGCCAGGGTAGGGGCCCTGCCTTTCGGGGCTTGTAGGCTTGCTCTTTGGTTCATGGCTGCAGCTGTACAGGAAGGACACCAGGTGGTCTGACACATGGAAGCCTTGACAGCAGATCTGGAACCTTCAACCCAAGCAGAATCAGGTTGGGGTTGAGGGGATGGGGAATTGGGTAAGTAATTTCTGGTCCCACTACAAAACTTTAGATTTTCGATTAGAATAGTGTACCATCTCATCTCTCTTCTACAGAAGCAAAACCAAGGGTGGAAAAAGAAAAAGCCGAACTAAAAACAACCCAAAACAAAAATGCAGCCACTTCACTCACTTCAAGACCTATATACATGTAAATTGGTCTTCTGTGGTTTTTTTTTTGTCTTTTTTAAAAATTTTTATTATTATTTTTTAAAATAAATTCAGTGTTCACATTTCTATAAAGAAACTAACCCAGTTTCGGGAAACCCTGCCCCTGCAAGGGCTAGGTAAGCAATGCTTGTCCCTGCCCATGTCTCCTTTGATTCCCCGCCCTGATGCTTTAAGGTGCCCGGAAAAGCGGCAGCCCGTGGAAGAGTAAATTGAGGCCTGGCCCGTGAGCCACCGGGTCAGTAAGCTTTCGAGAAAGCAGAGGGGAAGACTATCTTACTGTGAAACCTTTTTTTAAAAAATATTCATACACTTCAATGTGCGCCTGTCGAGATGTTAGGAAAAACAAGAGCTTGGGAACATCCCATCCAGGCCATCGGGGAGGCAGTGTCTTCCTCGCGCCCGCCTGGCACTGGGATGTTGGTTGAGGGGGCAGGGGTGGGGGCGGGTATGTGGGGAGCGGGGGAGAGAGTCCTGGCTCTTCATTTGGAGGCAGGTGCGTCGCCCAGCTTCCTAGTTCATGTTTGACTCTTTCCTCTAAAACCTGTGCTGAGTCTTGGACTGCATGCACGGGAAGCACAAACGTTCGACTTGTATGCAAAAAAGGTACAAAAACAACTAGAATATAAAAGTTTTGGTAATATAAGGCCATCTGTTCAAGTCCACCTTGGAAACCTGTAACAGATATTTAAATACTACAGTGAAAAGGCATCTTAATATACTTTTTTCTTAAAAACATCTGAAGTAATCTGCTAAGATTAAGTGTGTAAAAAAAAAAAAAAACATCAATTCCCTTTGAGGGCACTTTGTCCTTAGAAGAGGGGAGGGGAGGGGGCGGGGCCGTTGGGTTAATGCTTCAGCCAGGGGTAGGCCTCAATGGAAGCCCGGCTGCGGTCCCCATAGTCATACAGAAGCTCCTCCCCGGCCTCGATGTCGCGGGAGGCGATGAGGATGAGGTGAGGCACGCCATCGATGTCGTGCAGTTTGGTTTGGCAGTTCCCACATTTACTGTGATTGATCAGTCTTCCCAGGCGATTTGTCTCTCGGGTTGCATCCACACTGGCGGGGAGGGAGGGCGACAGAGGATTAAATTGATAAAGAGGCTTTTGAACCCAGTCTGAGTCAGGCTTGCTCTCAGCTCTGGTGGGATGATGGTGATTTATGGCTGTGTTTTTGGGAAAGTAATTCAACTAAAAAAAAAAATACATATATATGTAATTTTAAGAGCCCAGAGGGGCGCTGGGTCGGGGTGGGGGGGAAGTGTAGATGGAAATGCAAAAGACTCTGTGGAAGCACCAGAGATGACTGTGGAGCTCTGCATAATAAATAAATAAAAATCAACTCTGTTGGTGAGGGAAAGGGAGAGGTGGTGCGGGGTTGTGGGGACAGGTGGGATATATGGGAATTCTCTCTCTCTTTCCAGTCAGTTTTGCTGGGAACATTAAAAGTACAGTCTATTAAAAAGTAGAAAACAACAATCACTGATATTGTCACATAGGGAACAGAGAAATCGATTCCCAGATCTGCTCTGGTCACGTGCCCCAGGGGGAAGGCCAGGTGAGCCCCTCTGCAGGCTTTCACGTGACTGGTCCACCACTTGGCAGCCGAGATTGCCTCCAGAACTGCTTCAATCCCCAGAATTAAAAATGGAAGCGGGTGTGTGTATGTGTAGGGGGGAATTGAGGGTAGAGAGAGTTGTACTGCAGCTTTGAAAAACGGCAGCAAGAACCAAGCAAGAAGCTGGTGCCAAAAGAAGAGTCAGGCTACCCTTGGTGGCCCTCTGGTTGCACCTCTGCCAGGGTGGGGAAGAGCCAGTTGAAGCCCCAGGGGACTTACCAGTAGGTTTTGCTCAAATACTGAAAATAGTACATGTAGCAGCCCGTGGAGGGGTCTTGTGCGTACAGAGCCTCCCGCTTCTTGGCGTCGGTGATCTCGATGAGGTCCCCATGGTATTCCACTACAAACTCACCCCGGGAGAACTGCTTGGTGGCGATGACGCCCCTGCCTTTGCCATCAATGAGGTCGATCTGTTGGGAGGTGCCGAGAGGGAGGGTTGGTAACAAATGCCATTGTGCGTGGCCAGCAGCTTGCAATACATTCTTTGAACAGCCTTACTACAGTAGGTCATAAAATCCACTCATTTCACATGCATGTTTGAAGGGTATCATTCAGCCTATTATTGTTGTTTAGTCACTAAGTCGTGTCCAACTTTTTTGCGACCCCATGGACTGTAGCCCGCCAGGCTCTTCTGCCCATGGGATTTCCCCAGGCAAGAATACTGGAGTGGGTAGCCATTTTCTTCTTGGGATCCCTGGGATCTTCCCGACCCAGGGATCGAACCTGCGTTTCCTGTATTGGCAGGCAGATTCTTTGCTACTGGGCTACTAGGGAAGCCCATTCAGCATACACAGTTGTGCAACCATCGCCAGAATCCATCACCCCAAAGAGCTCCCTTGTGTTCGTTTGCAAAGCACTGTTTCTTGGGATCCTGAGAGATCTGCTAGATGGGTGCTGTCCGTTTCGCAGGTGAGAAAACCTGAAAAATTAGGGATTAGACAGGCAGAG
This sequence comes from Antilocapra americana, assembly GCA_007570785.1. Classification (NCBI taxonomy): domain Eukaryota; kingdom Metazoa; phylum Chordata; class Mammalia; order Artiodactyla; family Antilocapridae; genus Antilocapra; species Antilocapra americana. The sequence goes on along the minus strand of ML663006.1, from coordinate 9,042,333 downwards.
TCATGTGTCCCCAGCCACCAAGCTAGGAAGTGATGTGGCACAGACTCAAAGCCACATCCTGGCCTACTCTTTAAGGGAAGAGTAGGACCCAACATTCTGAGCCTCTCCTTTATTCCATAATGTACACGCCTGGGTTTCTCCTCACTCCATTTATTTATTTTGACCTCCTCCCGCACTCCATTTTAAATGGAGATGGAGGGTGACTGGTTGAGAGGCCTAGAACTTAATTCAGATTCCCCTCAGTGGCAGGTGGAAAGTGAAGCTTCCCATCCCCTGGGTCCTAGCCCAGACCCATCTGGCCATCACCACTGAGACTTCCTCCCCTCTCATGCTCCCACTATGTCCAAAATATACTAAGAGAATAGGGGGTGGTGCTGGTGGTAAAGAACCCTCCTGCCAATGCAGAAGACATGACACCGGGGTTTGATCTCCGGATCAGGAAGGTTCCATAAAGGTGGAAACGGCAACCCACTCCAGTATTTTTGCCTGAACAATGCCATGGACAGAGGAGCATGGTGGGCCACAGTCCATAGGGTTGCGAAGAGCCGGACATGGCTGAAGCAACTGAGCACCCAAGAGAAAAGCGAATCTTCCTGGGCGTTGCCATTTCCCAGGAAAACAGTATAGAAAAGACTAGCCTGTCCTTTTAAAAGTTTCCCCAAGTGTCATCCTAAATGAAAGAAGCCAGATACAACAGGCTACACAGTCTATGATTCCATTTGTATGAAATGTCCAGAAGAGGCAAATCCACAGTGACAGAAAGCAGACTGGTTGTCAGGGGCTGAGGGCAGGGAACGGGAGTGGCTACTGGTGGGTCCAGGGTTTCCATTTGGGAGGACAAAAGGGTTCCAGAACTAGACGGGGTAGCTGCACAACTGTGAATGAAGCATGTACTTAATACCACTGAATTGTACACTTATTAAAGAACGGTTATGATGGTAAGTTATATATATATGTATATATTTCATCATGATTAAAAAGAAATATTTACTGACTGTGTCAAATCTTAGTTGCAGTGCATAGGCTCAGAAGTTGTGGCACTTGGGCTTAGCTGCCCTGTGGCATGTGGGATCTTAGTTTCCTGACCAAGGGTTGAACCTGAGCCCCCTGCACTGGTAGGTGGATTCTTCATCTGGACTGTGAGGGAAGTCCTTCGTCATCAAAGCTTCCTCAGGGGCATCCCTGGTGGCACAGTGGGTAGGAATCCGCCTGCCAGTGCAGGAGACACGGGTTCAATCCCTAGTCTGGGAAGATCTCACAAATGCGGAGCAGCAGACTAAGTCCATGCACTACAACTCCTGAGCCTGTGCTCTAGAGCCCGGAAGCCTCAGCTGCTGAAGCCTGTGTGCCCTGGAGCCCATGCTCCGCAGTGAGAAGCCTGAGCACCTCGACTAGAGAGTAGTCCCCCGCGCACCACAGCTAGAGAGAAGTCCACGCAGCAATGAAGACCCAGCACAGCCATAGGAAATAAAAAGTTTCCACAGGATCACGTCTCCTTACATTTCCTTAGGGGAGGCATTCCCTTAAGGATACTTTTAGTGTTCAGTCCCTTGACAACTTGCAACAGTCTGCCTGGTCACAGTGACATCAGAGGATTAAGGCAGCGTGGCTCCTACATGGGCCTCTGGACCAGGGAGGGCGCGACCTCACAGCCTCAGCCTCCACACGGTGGGCCCTTCGGCCCCTTACCTTCATTCCTTCTTCCTTCCCACTTTCAATCAACTCATCTATTCTTTTCCTTTCTTCAGACTGGGTGGAGAGGGAAGGAAAAAAAGAAAAAACAAGAAGCGTGTCAGCATTCTCACCAAGGCCGCTCAGGGAGTCCCAGCCGCCACAGGGTCCTCTCATAGTCAGCCTCCATGGCACCGGTCCCCAGGGATGTTCAGGCCACCAAGCCCCCATCCTTTCCTCACTGCCCATCACCACCTGGGGTTCAGGTGGGCCAGGAGCGGGACAGGGGTGGCTCGAGGGCAGAATAGGGCTTGCAGCAGAATGTGGCTTGGGGCTATGCTCTGTTTGGCCCACACAGACTTTTACAAAATATCTAAATCGTGGACACGTAAAAATCAGGACTCCAACTGCATATAAAATTAGCCAGAGCTAAACTGATCAGAGGCTGCGCCACTTGGACCAGGGGTGTGTATCCACCCATCGACCACGTCCACCCTCTGTTCACCCTCTGTTCACCATGGCATCTCCTGGCTGAGAACAGCGCCTGGACCTAGTGAGCCCTCAAGGCAACAATGCCCCGCCCCCACATGCGCAGGTACAACCACCTTGTGAAATAATTAGTTACAAGAGTGCAGAAGTAGATGGGAGTAATTGTGGGAAAACGGGGGTAGGTGGTGGGCAGTGAGGACAGGGACCTTCCTGCTGGGATGGAATGAGACAAAGGAGACAAGCTGGGGCCAGGCGAGACACCCTGAATGTGCAGCCAAGGAGTCCATTTTATCCTGGGGGGGTTGGGGGCATGCAAGCAACTAGCTCCAAGTGTCCTAAAGAGGACTGCAGCAGTAGTCAGTCCTTGGGGGACCGAGGGCCTGGAAAGGGAGCAAGGTGTGAACCAGGGTGAAGGCAGGAAGGACTTGAGACGTGCCCAGCCGGAGTCAGCTGGCTGCTCTGCATGCCAGGCCTGGGGCTGGGCTGGGGATGACGCAGCCAGGGCACTGCCAACGCTGCAGTCCCTGCCCAGTGCAGGCTGTCACCCCACCCACGGCCAGGCCAACCAGAGAAGGGGCTCCTGCAGAGAAGCAACGAGGGGTTCAGGGCATCTCTCCAGGGCCCTGTTTCCACCCTCTTGCCCTGGACTTGGACCTTGGACTGGGCCCCACCTGCTCTGTCTTCAGCCACAACGAGGTGTCTTTGGGGCTCTTTGTTTCACCCCATCTACCCACACCCTCCCCTAATCCCCTGTCCACCTCGGCTTTGGTTGGCCCAGAAGGGCAGTCAGGTCGGGACCGGCCTCACCGGAGAGGAGACTCGGCTGCCCTGCCTTCGGGCCTCCCCTCTGCCAGCCACCTCCTGGCCGGGGTGCCCACTTGACAGAGCCAGCACAAACGGTGGTGGGCAGAGAGTGGCTCTCCCTGGCCCCTGGCTCTCTGACCAGCCAGAGTGGGCCTGACTGCCTGCAGACCAAGCTTTGGGGAGCCACTGCCAGCTGCCTTCCGCCCGCCTGCGGTAGAGCTCAGCACTCTGGCGACACACCCAACGCAGCCTCCACCCTTCCAGACAGAAAAGCCCCTGGTTTTGGTTTTCTTCTTTTAATTAAAAAAGGCCAACTCGGGCTTCTCCCACCCTGCAGCCCACAGCGGTGCTTGGTGGACCCCCAGGTACCCTGTGTGGGTTCTGCAGCTCCTGACCACGGCTGGGAGGTGTCCCGGGTGCTGGGGGCTGGCACCGCCTCGCCCTCTGCAGTGCTGTCTCTAGGCTGACCTCGCACAGCCTCCCACCGCAGGCAAACAGCTTGTAACAGCTTGTTCTTGGCTGAAAGACACTGCCTTTCTAAGGAAATACAGCCAGAGCTTCTCTCTGGGGGGAGAAAAATGACACCCTCCCCCCCTTTTAAAAAATGAAGTCCTATCAATTCAAAGGAGACACAGAGACGCTGCATCACCATCTGTACAACTACAGATTCGATGTCCAAATGTGGAAGAGTCTGAGGGTTGAGAGGCCGGGGTCCCCCACCTCCCTGGTGGGGGCGGCAGTCCTGAGCACTCCTCCCAAGCCTAGAGGTTGCTCTGCTGCCCCTGGGTGGGAGGGGGGATGGAAGCAGTTGGGGGCTGCAGGGCCGGGCCACACCCTGGTTTCCCTAACAGAAAGGCAATAACCACACCTCACTGCATCAAATATTGATTGACTGTGCACAGCTCAGCACTCTGCAAACACTGCAGGCGGGGGCCTCACAGCACAGTTGGCCTTCCTGCCTGGCTTTCGCAGGTTCTGTGGCTGCGTGGGGAAGACCAGAGAGGAGCCCCAGGAAAGGACAACAAGGGGGAAGCAATGGTGACGAGTTATCAGCTGCTCACTGCGTCCCAGGCAGTTCTAAGCGTTCCAAGCACGTTCACTAACGTGCATTACCCTCCCAACCACCGCACAGGGCTCTACTACATCAGCCCATTTCACAGATGACTAGGCAGAGAGGCACAGAGCGGTCAAGCCCTGAGGTCACACAACCAGGAAGTAGTTCCCAAGCCAGTGCTCTTCATCATCTCAAGACATGAAACCTCTGGACAGCAGACAAACACACCTCTAAGAGAGCACGCAACCCACCCCACATTCTCAGGTTCCGATGGCCCTGCCAAAGCCACTTTCCTTGGAGGTCCTGACTTTCCATACCCCACACTACAGGCTCCTTCACAGAGGCATCTTAACCAAGCACCACAGTGACCCAAGGGTGTTATGACGATGCCCTCTAGACCCAGGAGAACATTGGGGCCGTGGAGGCCAAGAGACTTTTCCCGTGATGATGCAAAGAGAGCTCAGGTGATACACAGTAAGCACTGCCCACCTGGCCACCCGTCCCTTTGAGAACCTGAATTGAAACATGTGACCCTACCTGCAGCTCAGCCTTGCTCTTCCTGGAGCTCCTTCGCACAGGGTAGAAATCTGTGAGCTTGCGATTCTGCTGTGTTTTTCCTTGAGCTCTGGGGTGGGAAAGGAAGAGGAGGAACCAAGCGTTAGCACTGAGACCATGTTCACAGCCAGCAGGCTCCTTGGAAACTGGGTCACTTGAAACACCTTTGTCCACTGCAGCCCGGGGTCACTTCAGCTCACCTGCCCATGGCAGCCTCAGAAAGAGTGCCAAAAGCAGGCTGCCTACTCTCAGCAGGGTGGGGGCTCTGGACCCGGGGCAGGCCAGGATACAGACAAGTAATGGTATCCCTGGTGCTGTCTCGGTAATCTGAGCTTTAACAGCTCAAGGGCCTGAAAGGGTGGGCGGCCTCCCCCCAGCTGGCACCCAGCAGGTGGCCCTGCACAAGGACTGGCTCCAGTGAGTACTTACTTTTTCCTGGGGGCCTGTTTGCCCCTGACGGGCTTTTTTAGGGCCTGCTTGGCAGCGGCTGCATTGGGAGTATCACAAGATGAGGTCGGGGTTTTGGGAGGTTCTGCAGCTTCAGATTTTTGGTTTGGAAAAGGTGCCAGGGGACCTCTCCTGGCGTCTTTGATCTTCTGTTCCTCTGCCTTCATGGAGCTTCGTATTGCATTCCCAGAGTTTCTTTTCTCTGTGGGCAGAGAGTGGGGAGAGACAGGCTGACTCTGGACCTGACATCTCCCACGTTCCAGCCCTTGGCTGCTTGCTAAGACAGGCTTGGGGAGGAGATTGGGGGTGGGGGATGGGGGCGTGTTGGGCAGTAGTGCCTTTCGGCTGTTAAGCCTGATGTCCACTAACCAGTATCTTGGGGAAAAGATCTGGCTTTACTTTTTGACCCAGACATCAGGCAGAGCTTTTGGTCTCTGCATCTTTTTTCCCCCCTCTTTTCCAGCTTTGTTGAGGTATGATTAATCAATACAATTATAAAATATTTGAGGTGTTAGACCACAACGAGTTGATATATATACTGTGATTGGATTCCGCTCTTGTGATTAATCAACCCATCAGGTCGTCTGCATCTTGAGGGGACGAGCCTTTGAAGCAGAAGTGCCACAGCCAGAAACGCTGGCATGAGGGCTGCATCAATGGCTTTTGAGGAAATAGGTTCCAGGGGGAGAAATGCTCAATTCCTACCGAGTGGGGAGGCGTTGGTGGATGGAAGTAAGGCGATAAAACAGAACCTCTCCCCAACAAAGATCTCTTCCCCAAGGGCTAGCTCCCTGGCATGATTCATTTCAGATTCTTTTTTTTTTAATTCCCTCTTCTAACAGGGTCAGAGCATGGCATTCACAGTGGTTCTCAGCATGGTGCCCTAATACCAGTTCAGTGTGTTGTGTGGGACGTCACCAATGAGTTGTTACTAAAAATACTCATGGAGCACTAGTATTAAACTTTTTTTTTTCCATAAAATTTTTTACTTTTTAAAAATAAATAATACATTGCTGGTCAGAATGAAAATGGTGCAGTCATTTTGCAAAAGAGTTTGGCAGTCTTCAAAATGTTAGACATAGAGGTATCATCTGAGTCAGCAGTTCTAGTTCTAGGCATCTATCAAGAGAATTAAAATCATATGTCTACATAAAAATCTATGTATGAATGCCCAGAGAAGCTTATTCATAAGAGCTAAAAAGTGAAAACAACTCTACTGTCTATCAACTGATGAATGGATAAGTAAAATGTGGTCTATCCACATGATGGAATAGTATTCAGCCACAGAAAGGAATGAAGTACTGACACAGGCCACAACATGTATGAACCTTGAAAACATTATAATGTACAAGAGACCAGACACAAAAGGCCACATATTTTATGACTCCATTTATATGAAATGTCCAGGACAGGCAAATCCAGAGATGGAAAACAGATTAGTGGTTGCCTAGGGCTGGAAGAAGGTAGGAATGGGGAATGACTGTGAATAGGTACAGGGTTTCTTTTTGGGGTGATGGAAATGTACTGGAGTTTGACAGAGGTGATGGCTGCTCAAATCTTGAGTATGCTTAAAACCAGTGAATTGTACCCTTTAAAATGGTGAACGTTAGAATATCTAAATTATAGTTCAACAAAGAGAAAAATAAATACATCAGCAGCCATCCGGACCATCTGGAGAATGGTCCGGACACACTGTCTCCCTGACACACCGTCTTGAGTGGAATAAGAGGGAGTTAAGGCCAAGACGTTGGGCATAACCTTAGGAGTGGGTGGTGTTCATGAACATTAGCTGTCACGTGAGTCTGAGTCAAGGCAGGATAAAGGACAAGAATCATGGATAGACACCTAAGTCTGTGGGGGTCTCCTCCAGTGTTCATCCAGCCCCCAATTTCAACTGTCACCATGTAATAACACTTCGAGTCAAATAAGCTAACTTTTGCCCCATGTCACCATTCAGGACAATCTACATCCCACCCCATCCCAGAAGGGATGTGAGGCTGGCTTACAGCATCTAGAGAGGCCCTTCCCAAGTCTCAGTGTGGTTAGCGCTGGCCTAAGTGCTGTCAAAGCAACGATGCAGGGAGGGGCAGGCTGTGATGCTTCAGGTCCAGTGAAAAATGGGCTGACAGTATGGAGCGCTCACAAAGTCCCCCTCCCTTTTCTTTTGGCTGTGCCACGAAGCTTGTAGGATCTCAGTTTCCCGACCAGGGATTGAACCTTCTCCCCTGGCAGTAAAAGCACAGAATCCTAACCACTGGACCACCAGGGAACTTGCTCACAAAGGCCTTTTGCACCCGTGCTTTAACTGGGCTTCAGGCAGTTATAGGCTTCTCCCACTATACAGATCAAAAACTGAGGCTCAAAAAACCATAGCAACCTGCCTGTGACCCTTCCTTTCATAAATGGCAGAGCTAGCATTAGAACCTAAGTCCATCTGAAATAACATCACCAGGGGGAATCAGGCGGAGGGCTGGCTCCTGCCCCTGGTTCTCAGATCTGGACCAGAGGTTGGGCCATCCCATCCCTTTATGGCACTTTTTGTTAACAAATACAAAGCTTCCTTGTACAGAGCTGCTGGAGCAGCTGGAAGCTGCTGTTTCTTTAAGGCAAGTTTTAGAGCACAGTAACTGGGGAAAGTTCACCACCAGCTCCCAGCCCCCACCCCAACCGCAACTTTAGAAGGGAATATTTGGGTAACAGCAAAATTTCCAACAGGTTTCAGCATGTTTTGCAGGGCCAGACAGAACTTTCAATTATCGTGTATTTTCTTGCTCAGCATTTTAACTCTAAATCTCATTCTGGAGCACGCTGCTTCAGAGAGTAGCAATGAACACTTGAGTGGAAAGAACTTTTAGAACTGAGGTCAAGGCCACCTCATAAAAGAGAAAGAAGTTAGTTCCTTAGGTTCACACGACTCAGCTGCAGTACAAGAGCCTGGTCTGGACAACCAGACTCATCATTTCTGTACTTCAAGCGCCTGTGAACCTCTCTAACGACATGCCAGCTTCCTTATTTTGGCAGCTTGGCAAGAAAACCAAGCTTGAAGAACACGCTAACTCTTGTAAAAACAGGGAGAACCTGTTAGACCAACAGGGCACACGCCCTGGAACAGGCGGCTCTATTCCTCCCATGTCTGTTTCTCAGCAGCAAGACAGGACATGATTCAAACTTTTCGAATTTTGGCTTGAAAAGATTGGATAAGGAAACCTAACGTATAGACATTACTACCGAGGACGCAACCCAGCCAGCCATGGTTAGAAGAGGGCCATTTCAGAGGCTTACCTTCGCGTTTCCTGTAGATTCCAGCTAATGGCTTCCCCTGGCATTTGACTTCGTATTGTGCAACTGAGTTCTCTTCCTGAAGGGGGGAACGCATTCCAGAGCATTTGTTCGGGCTCATGTAGGTATAGATCTTTGATTGCCCGGTAAATACATTCTCCTAAAACGACAAATGCATATTCTGAAAGAGGCTTGAAGAAGAAGATCTTACAACATTTAGACGGAGAAAGGGCAACTGGAATTGAAAAGACCAAAAAAAGGACAAAAAACATGGTTCAAAAACTGGGTTACTAGGGGAAGCCTAGTAGTGGAAGGTTTAGAATCCCCCAGGTCCAAGTTGGTCTCTAACTCCAGTCTGTTAAGGAAGGCAGGGGGGACATCTGGCCAGCGAAGAGGACCAGCTGTCCACAAAGAGCCACAGAAGAAGGAGGCAACCTACCAGTGACAAGGAGGTTAGAGTGATCAGGGCAAAGGAGGCCAGAATTGGAAGGGCTGGCTTCTGCGCAGCAGTTGACTGCCCTGGCAGGAGCTGCAGGAACTCCAGCACAGACAGGCCTCAGGGAACCTGAATAACCACTTCTTGGACCTGAGGTCAGCTGGTAGGACTTGCCATGACTGTCTGAGCCTTCTATGCACCCAAGCCCGGCCCCTCTCAAATCGCGCAGTCCCAGGACTGCGGGACTGGGCTGCGGCTGGGAAATTCTCTCAGGCTAACTAGGCGGGTGCGGAGCACAGGAAACCAATGCATTTAGGGCGGTTACTCTACTGCGGTGGGCAGGCCGGTGGGGCGGTACGGGTCACTGCTGGTGTCTCTGGGCGTGGGGCCTCTCCTCTGAGTAAGCACAGACGGGAGGAGGGCTTTCCCAGAAACACTGCTGGGCCTTTCTGCCTGGTGAGCCATTCACCAAGTCAGCAAAGACCTGTGACCTCCCTGAGGGCCCCGGGCAGGCCCCGCACACTCTGGGAAGGCGCAGCCGCCACCGGGATGGCCGGGTCTCGGGGTGTGGAAATGCCATAAAGACACAAACTTTTCCGAGGTCGGAGCTTGCCAGGGTCATGGCGGAGCGAGTAGGGACGCCACTCCCAGGCAGGCAGCAGAAAAGGAAGCTGCCCGGCCGGGCGCCCCGCCCGCACCCCCGCCCCAGGGCCGCGGGCGCGCCCACGTGCTCTCGGAGCTGGGCCCGCGGGGGCGCCCGGCCGCACGGCCCCTGGGGGCGCGCCGAGCGAGTGCGGGAAGGGTGCCTGCTTACCCCGTTGGTGCGGGGCCTCCCCGGGCCCCTCCGCTCCACCATCTCCGGGCCCGGGGCCGTCGCTGCCACCGCCGCCGCCGCCGCCGCCACCTCCACCGCGCGGGGCTTGGACATCTTCCTGCCTGGAGAGGGGGACCCGGGGGAAGCGGGGGAGGGGGCGCTCAGGGCGCGGCGGGGCGGGGAGCGGGGCCGCCCGGGCCGGGCGCCGCGGCGGCGCCTCCCGCCGCAGCCATGTTCCGAGGG
>ML663006.1:8947969-9032141 GCA_007570785.1 Antilocapra americana | reverse complement strand
GCCGCCGCCCGGCCCAGCCGGGCCCCGCGCGCCGCCCGCCCCCCGCGCGGCCGGGCCCGCCACACCCACCTGCAGCCCGGCCAGGCCCATGGCGGCGCGCCCCTCGCCCTCGCCGCCGCGGCCCGGCCACCAGCGTTGCCGCTGCCGCTGCTGCTGCTGCTGCCGCCGCCACCAGCGCCGCCGCGGCGCCCCGGGGAAGGGCCGGCGGCGCCCCACGGCGCCCCCTTCCCCCATGGCCTGCGAGGCAGAGCCCGGCACCCGCGCGCCGCGGCAGCCCCGGCCGGCCCGGGACCGAGGACGCAGGGAGGGAGGCGCTGGCGGCGCGTCCTCCGCGGCCCGCCCGCTCGCCGCCGCCGCCGCCCACCGTCCGCTCCCCGCCGGGGAAGGGGCTGGCAGGGGCGGCGCTGAGAAGCTCCTCCAGAGGGAGGAAGCGAAGGAGCGAAGGAGGGCGGGCCCGCGGCCGCGACGAATCCCAACTCGGGCGCGCCCCCTCTCGCGCGTCCTCAGCCACTCGGGGAGGAAGGGGTGGGAAACATGATAATGACAGCCCGGGCTCTCGGCCGGCCGGGCTCCCACTCTCGCTGGCTCCACGGATATTTCGGGAGACCCGTCCGTGCCAGGCGCAGCGGGCAGCGGTGAACGAGAGCCCTTCTGTGTGCCTGAGCCTGTGCTCACGGAGCGTTTTCGTGGGCATTTAACCTTCCCGGCAAGCCCCTGGGAGCCAGGTCCTGTGGCTAACCCGTTTATGATGGGGATGCTGAAGCTCCAGGGAGATGCAGGGGCTTGCCCAGAGCCACAGAACTAGAAAGTGATAAGGTCAGATGTCAAATCCAGGCGGGCTGCACCAGATCCGTACGGTCCCTGGGGAGATGGAGCCGGGAACTATAATAGCATATTTGCTCGGTGCTTCTCTTGCATACCTTGTCTTTCAGACCTACCAGCAGCCCTTTGAAGGTAGAAACCTTATTATTTTCTTTTCCACAGACAGGGAAAACCACCTTAGAGAAGTGAGGAGCTTGGCCAGGTTCTCAGAACTAGAACTAGATTTCCAGGCCAACAGACCCCAGAGAGCCTACACTCCCAGCCACTAACTTACCAGTTATAGAAATAGGTAGGGAGGAGCTAATGGTGTTGCAGAAGGCTCATTAGCAGGTCACCCAAGTGTCCTGTCCCCCCATGAGAAATGTCCTAGGAGGCAGGGGTTCCAAGCATTGGCGGTATCTCGGCATAGATTACTGCCCTGAACCACTGTGCTGCAGCCATAAGGGTTTGAGGGCTCACAGCCAACAAAGAGTCCCTGTATTTGTGCAAAGTCATAGATGCAAACAAGCACCTCAGGACATCCAGCCTTGGGTTATGGCCTGGGAGGCAAAGATTGGGTATCTCCCCCTGCATCTGCCCCAGAGGTGCTTTGTGACAAAGGCCAAGTCTCTTCCCCAGCCTGGGCCGCAGCATCCTCTTGGATAAAAACCAAGATCAATGAATTCCACAACCCACCGAGGGCATCTTCCAACACCCACATAAACAAATGGCTGTCACTTTAAGTAGCTGCCTCCTCCTCCTCTTAGAAGGGATAAGACAGTGGATTAAATGGTAAGACTCTGCTCAGGACACAGCCTCCCAAATCAGCTCATGCTTTAGAATCCTTCACAGTAGGGCTGGGGAAGTCCCTCCATCCCCACCCAATCACTAACTCCAGCAGGGTAAGGTACTCTGTCCACGTGAATATTCAAGAGACTATGCAGAGACTTAGGATTCCAAAGGGACAATGGGATACACAGTTTGAGCCATTTGAAACTGTGTCTGTTACCTCTGCAGGGGCAGAGAGAGTTTGTAGTTTGTTGCCAATCAGGGGGATCTTGGTTTGGAGGCAGGAAACAGTTGCTCAAGTCATCTTGTCCATTTCTCATACTATTTTCACTCCCCCACCCCACACACATACAGGTGGCTACATCTTCCTCTATAGGGCACAGATGCAGGGGATACACTAAAATACAAGTCTAGCACCCATTCCTCTCAACTTTGCAGCTCTAGTAGCTAGAAAATGTAGTACCAATCATGCAGTGAAGTTGTAGAACAGTTTCTTTTCCCTGTCACGAGGTTCCTACATGCATAACAAATACATATACCCAGTCACAGAAATAAAAACTCTTAATGGTGCCCAGGATCTCACAGAAGTAGAATTCATCACCAATGACACTAATCACTAACATTTACTGAATGTTTGATAGTGTTAGTCACTCAGTCGTGTCTTACTCTGAGACCCCATGGACTGTAGCCTGCCAGGCTCCTCTGTCCATGGGATTCTCCAGGCAAGAATACTGGAGTGGGTTGCCATTCGCTTCTCCAGAAGATCTTCCTGACCAGGGGATCAAACCTTCATCTCCTTTGTTGCATGGATCCTTTACTGGCTGAGTCACCAGGGAAGCGGAGCTACTGAATGTTTCTAGGCTGTATTATTTAACCCTCCCAACTCTTTATGAGAAGATACTATTCCATTTCACAGATGTAGAAACTGAGGCTTGGGGAAGATAAATCACTTGCCTAAGGGTTATGTGACTAAGATACTGATAAATATGAAGATGCTTTAGCATAAAAAATGTATACTGCTGTCCTCAAACTCAAGACACTAAAATACCAATTCATTCATTTGACAAGCATTTATTCATTACCTACTGTGTTCTAGGCCCTTTACTAAAGACAAAACAATGAACACAGACAGAAATGGAGTACAGTGAGGCAAGAGAGGTGGGAAGGCTGCTATAGGCCACAGTGAGGACTGTGGATTTCATCCTAAGAGCAAAAGGGTATGGTTAGGGATGGGATGAGTGGTGAGAAGCACATTACGAAAATCTGTGTTCTTAGGGACCACTCTAGCTCCAATAAACTGGAGATGGTCACAGTGGAAAGAGGGAGACCAAGTAGGAGGCTGTCTGATAGATGAACAGATCTTACCCAAACGAATACCCTGAGGCTGTAAATATTTACATGACTGTAAAATTTCTAAACCAGAGAGGAGTTGCCAGATATCTGAACATTATGTTCATGTGACTTAGCAGGGCTCTAAAAGTGAGCTACAGGTAGCTACAAGTTGTGAACAAAGACTGCTTTTCTAGATGAAAACGACTGACCCTTCATTTGAAGTACTGTAAACAGTTTGGTATCTGATGACACTAAAAGCCCAATTTAATGGTTTGCAAGAATAATGAAGCCTAAGAAATAAATAACTACAAATGGAGGGGGGCGGTTCAAATGACTCAGTGAGAATCACTGACCATACATTACAAAGGTGATTCACAATCCTGTTGTGCTAGAAGCTGGGAACTCTCCTCTTCACTTTGGCTAAATAAGAGAGGTAGAGGGACTTTGCTGGTGGCCCAGTGGTTAAGACTTTGCTGTCCAATGCGGGAGGTGAGAGTTCTATCCAGGCCAGGGGAGCTAAGATCGCATATGCCTCCAGGCCAGAACACCAAAACATAAAACAGAAGCAACACTGTAACAAATTCAATAGACTAAAAATGGTCCACATCAAAAAAATAAATAAATAAGGGAGGTAAAGTGGAACAAGCAAAGACACAGAATGGCTAGAGTATGTCCAGTGACTGGCCTTCAGCTTCCACCCCTGAAAAATGAAAATAACAGTTTGTAAAGATTAACTGACATAATAAAGTACCTGGCTCTCGGTAATAATTATTATTAACCCTTATTAAGTATTTATTTCAATGGCCAAGAGGTTCACTTTGTTTCCCCCTACAGATTAATTTAAACAAACTCTTTTTTAAATGCACTACTGTTAAAATAGGTAGTTTAAATGATTTTGGTGGGATGGGAAAAATTAAAGGGGCTTCCCTGGTGGCTCAGCCAGTAAGAGTCTGCTTGCAATGTGGGAGACCTGGGTTCCATCCCTCGGTTGGGGAGATCCCCTGGAGAAGAAAATGGCAACCCACTCAAGTATTCTTGCCTGGAGAATTCCATGGACAGAGGAGCCTGGAGGGCTACAGTCCAAGGGGGCCACAAAGAATCAGACACGACTGAATGACTTTCACTTTCATAGTTTTATTCAGATTTCTCAGATTAATTAGCCAGATATTATTAAATATACTTTTAGATGCTTAACACTTTCCTGAAGAAGAATATTTGAGGCATATTAGTTTTCTCTGTGGACTGGGTTATGAAGCTCTTTAACTTGAAGTTCAACTATGCCTTATTTCTTAATCAAAATCTAGGTAAGTCTTGTTCCCAAAGACCCTAAAGGGATGCTACGAGAATAAATAATGCAACTGGGTGCAGGGGCTGAAAACAAAGAAGCCAAATAAATATTTGCTGAATGAATCCTTCGCTATGGGGAGTCTGGACATCCCTAGTGGCTCAGGCGGTAAAGATCTGCCTGCATACTGCATTAAGGCAAATTCCTACTAACATGTAATACCCTGGGAATTTTGAGAAAAATGTAAAACCTCGACTTATTTCTTTTACATAATAATTCAAGTGAACAGTCACGCTCAAGTTTTTGCATGAAGGAGACACAGCGGCTGGAAACGACCAGCAGTTAGAGATCACTTTGCCGCATAACATGGGTCTGTCCTGACAGCCAACTAATTGTGCAAAGAACTTCAGGCACAGACCTCGACTCCCTCGCAGATGCACAACCCCACCCAAGCCATCTCCAGTGGGCAGGAATCCTGAGCAGCTGCAGAGCGAAGGGCCGCCCTGGGAGGTGCCAGGGGACCTGTCTCACCCCAAAGTGGGCCAGCGGGGCCCGTCCCCGCCCCAGCGGCACACAGCTGACTCAGGGCGTGGAAAGAAAAAGGAAGGCGCCTGCCGCGGTATCCACTCGGACGCGCTCCCCACCAAGTAGGGTACTGATCTGTGCCCTCGCCTTGGGATCATCTCCTTTCCAAACCTGAGAGCCCCTAAGCAAGCGCAGCCTCGCCCTCCCCCTCATTTGTATCAATGACAACCATTCCCATGAGATGCTAGGCGCTTTAGTTCTCAAAAAGCTTTGACATATGGCCCCGTTGCCTCTCGAGAGGCAGGTCACCAAGTGCCCATACATTAAAAAGGGGAAGCCGAAGCACGGGAGTGGGAGGGGTTTCTGGGGGCTTCGGGAGCGAGGGTGGGGAAGAGATGAGAAAGGTTCCGCAGCCCCTCCCCCCGCAACCCTACTAGTCCCCGCGCTCCTTCGGGGCAGCCCGCGGGAGAGCGCCTTCCCGCCGCCGCTCCCGCCACTTCGGTGTCGCCTGCGCGACCCCCCAACCCAGCAGCCCCAGCGCTGGCCACCGGGGCCAATACCTCTAGCCATGGCCCTGCTCTGTCACCGCCTAGGATCTCCCGGGAAACGCAGCTTTCGAAAAAAGTTGCAACAACTGTAGCCAACTGCTCCGCCGGGTCCCGGCTGCTGCCCTGATTGGCGCCGCTGCCCGACTCTCCCCAAGCTGCCCGCCGTGATAGGCAAACTCTGACGAGAAGGCCCGCCCTTTTCTCCGCCTCCCCGGCAGGGGCGGGGCGAGCGGCCGCACTTTCCACAAACGCTTTCGGGACAGGTCTCAGCGGAGGAGGAGGGAGGGGGTTTAAATTTTACCGTCTCTTCGCGATGATTGGCTGTGCTGGAAGGGAGCTGTGTTGCCATTGGGGGGCTCCAAACTCCTCCTTCTGCCGGTGCTGAAGCTCCGCCCCGGGGAGATTTAGTCACGCGGCTGGAGGCCCCTGCTCGGAGTAGAACCACAAGGGACTTCCGGTTTTTCTCCGGTTCGACCGGAACCCGACCTTTGACCCCTCGACCACCCCGTTATGGGAAGCCTAGCCCCCAGCAGTTTAACTTCCGAACCACCTTGACTTTTCCAGCAGTTTAATCCATTCATTCCTAGGTTGCAAGGTTTATGGAGTCTGTTCTTCCAGTATTCAAAACCCGCGGGCAGAGTTCTCACCATCTGACTTGAGTCAGCCTCCCGGAACCACAGCGATCCTGGCCCAACATACCCCAACTGTTTTACAGATGGGGAAACAGGATTAGCAGGAACAGGTAACTCACTTGCTGCCCAACGTCACGGAACAGTTTATTTCTGGGTCCTGGATCAGTCTTTTGAGTCCTAGTCCACTAGAGGGCTTCCCTCACCCCAGGGAAACAACCCTGTGCCTTTCCCCACCCAGAGGAGCCTCGAGCGGTTAAGTCCCTGAGAAGCACAGGTATCCTAGGTATTCTTTGCTTTGAACAGATAAGGTGTTCAGTTACAGCTCTTCCCTGGGGATCTTTCCTGGAGATAGGAGCAGAGGTCCATTCTCTCTCTTTGGTCCCCAAGAAGATTTTGGAATCCCCACCGTTGCCCAAGGACCCTATCGTTGCACCAGGAAAGCAGAAGAGCAAAACAAGGTGATATATGTGAAAGCACTGGGAAAAGTAGGAAGCAACACTTGTCACTTACTGTTACTTTCACTAAAATGCATTAATTCAACATTTATTGAGCTGTTTAATAGCTCTGTCCGATCCCCTAAGGATACAGTGGCAAATAAGACAGATGCCTAAATTTTTTAGGAAAGAAGTAAGAAACCACTTTTTAAAGGTAATATTAAGAGCCTTCTCTGGCAGTCCAGTGGTTTAGATTTTCACTTCGACTGCAGGGGGCACAGGTTTGATCCGTGGTCAGGGAACTAAGATCCCAAATGCCATGGGGAGCAGCCAAAAAAAAAATTAAAGAAATCTAAAAATAAAGATAATAATGAAAATAGGGAATTTTACAGAGTGTGTGTGGGGAGATCGTTGCTTCTGTTTATTGGTAAAGTTGAGAAATCCTCTTTGAGTTCATGACTCTAGGTTGTACCCTGAATAAGTGAACCCCAAGAGAGAAGATACTTGCAGGTAGAAGGAATAGTGAAAGCAAATCCCTAGAAGTGGGGATCAGCTTTGGTTGTTTTAGGAAAGAAAAAGAAACCCAATGTGGTTGGAATTGAGTGTATCATGGGGAGAATGGATGGGGCTTCCCTGATAGCTCAGTTGGTAAAGAATCCACCTGCAATGCAGGAGACCCTGGTTTGATTCCTGGGTCAGGAAGATCCTCTGGAGAAGGGAAAGGTTACCCACTCCAGTATTCTGGCCTGGAGAATTCCATAGACTGTAGTCCATGGGGTCTCAAAGAGTCAGACACAATTGAGCTACTTTCACTTTTGGGGAGAATGGAGGGGATCAGGCTAGGAAAGTAGGCGGGAGCTAGATCGAATAGGCCATTGAAAGCTGTGCTGTTCTCTCAGCTGCAGATGCCCTCTTCTCTACCCTGCCCAGCAGTATCCATCCTGCAAACTGTATTGCACCTTTTTCAGCTAGTCTAGGTTCTGTCAATAGGAGAGGAGACTGGAAGGCAGGGGGAGGGACTCACTCATGCACGCCCTTTTACTTGCTATTCCTATCATGGTAAGTAATGACATTTTGCTTCTGATAGGGCATTTGGTTCACTCTTCAGGTTCTTTCCAGAAATAGCCTCAGTACACTACCTCAGAAGTGCCAGCAGCAGCCCCCTTTCATAGTTCTGAGCCCCTGCCAAGGGGAGGCTCTTGAAGTGCCAGCACCAACATCATGGTGCCTCTTTCTCAGAGGCATAAGAACCAGCCCTCCAGGAATCCTCTTCTGATTCTTCTTGCTCTGCTAACCCCAACTGTTCTCTTTGTTCTCTGGCCCCAGAAGTGGGAACTGCTTCCTGCTGTTATGATTAAATTACTTCAATGTTCCTTTTTGCTTGTTCAACCTGTTTAATGAATTGCCTACTTTAAATTCTGTTTCCCTGACCGGACCCTGATGGACCCAAAAGCCATTAATAAGCCATTTTATTGCAAGTCTGATAAGAAACTACTGCATTGTTTTCTGTTTGTTTAATATTTATTTATTTGGCTATGTTGAGTCTTAGTTTCTGCACACAGGATTTTTCATTGCATCATGAGGGATCTTTTGTTGCTATGAACTGACTCTCAAGTTGTGAGTCTTAGGCTTAGTTGCTCTGCAGCATGTGGGATCTTAGTTCCTCGATGTGAACCTGCAAACTCTGCATTGCAAGGCAGGTTCTTAACTACTGGACCACCAGGGAAGTCTCCACTACATAATTTTAAGCCAAGGGTAGATGGATAGATTTGTGAATCTAAAGAGTAATTTTGCAAACAGTTACTCAAACAGAAGGACTGCAAATAGCTACTTAAGTTACAGTAATCTGCATTGAGACCTGGAATCTTGAAATAATGTGACATGCTTCAGGAATGTCTCTTTAATGATCTCCATTCTCCTAAGAGGGCCATGCCATGTGGGTGAAATCACTCCAGTGCTGAGATGTTTTCCTTAACTCTACTGTTATCTTTACCAGAATATTTGCTCCAGGATTTTGCTATTGTTAGATACTTTAAAAAATTAATTTATTCACTGATTTATTTTTTGGTTGCACTGGGTCTTTGTTGCTGTGCACAGGCTTTCTTTCATTGCAGTGAGCAGAGGCTTCTCTCTAATGGTGGTACACGAGCTTCTCATTGTGGTGGCGTCTCTTCTTGCAGAGTACGGGCTCTAGACTCCCAGTCTTGTAGCTGTGGCTCAGGCTTAGTTGCCCCTCTGCACATGGAATCTTCCCAGATCAGGGATCAAACCAGTGTCTCCTGCATTGGTGGGCAGATTCTCAACCACTGGACCACCAGAGAAGTCCTAAATACTTTTTCATTGGCATGAGTTCTTATAAGGTCCTACCAAATAGGTTATGTGTTCCACAGTCATGGCCACTGTAATCTACTAACTCCCTTCCATTCATCTATGAGTGCTGGGAAAGATCAAGGGCAGGAGGAGACGGGGGTGACAGAGAATGAGATGGTTGGGTAGCATAACTGAATCAATGGACGTGAGTGAGCCAACTCTGGGAAATAGTGAAGGACAGGGAAGCCTGGCATGCTGCAGTTCATGGGGTTGCAAGCGGTCGGACATGACTTAGCGACTGAACAACAAAATATATAATATACATACATTTTCCCATTATATGTGTGTATATATATATGTGTAAATATGTGGATAGATATGCACAGATATATAAAATTCCCCATATGTAAATGTACACATATATGTTAATATGTACTATATATATTTAGTACATATATACTTGGAACTCAAGCAAGTAAGAGTAAAACAATACTGTCCCTACCTCATTGGTTTACTGATATAATTAAATGAGAGAGGGGAATTTCTTGGAGGTCCAATGGTTAGGACTCCACAATTGCACTGCTAAGAGTACAGGTTCAGTCCCTGGTTGGGGAATTAAGATCCTGCAAGCTACAGTACAGCCAAAAATAAAGAATTAAATGACAATAAAAATAAAATGTATGGGGATGTAAAAGTTTAGCAATTAACTTCTAAATAAAGTTACAAAGTTGCATCTTAATGAGTTGTTGTAATTTGGAGTTATTAACACTTCCCATTCTTTTCTTTGGTTCTCTAGAAGGGAGACCAAAACTTGAAATAACACAAAAATGGTATCGAGAGTATAGAATGTGGCAAGCATGTGCTCAGTGCTCAGTTGTGTCTGACCCTTTTGTGAGGAGCCAGGCAGGCTACATACAGTCCATGGGATTCTCCAGGCAAGAGTTCTGGAGTGGGTTGCCATTTCCTCCTCCAGGGGATCTTCCTCACTCAGGGATTGAACCCTAGTCTCTTGTGTCTCCTGCATTGGCAGGCTGATTATTTACTACTAGGCTACCTGAGAAGCCCCAAATCTGGCATAGGATGAGAAATAGCTAATGGTGTAAAAAATGTGGCATAGGATGAAAAATAGTGAATGGCTTTTATGTTTGATGAGCCTTTTTTTTTTCATCTGTTATAAAATAAATAGGTCTATTTTTTCTCCCTGTATCTCTTTTTAAATTATTTAAAAAATTTTTTTGCCATCGCTGCATGCCATGTGGGATCTTAGTTCCTCAACCAGGGATTGAACCAGCACCTCCTGAAGTGGAAGTGCAGAGTCTTAACCACTGGACAGCCAGGAAAGTCTGCCCCCCTACCCACTGCCTTCCTACTGCCACATCTCTCTTTAAGAAAAGGTATTACAAGCTAGTTGTTCAATTGATTGGGAATTCCTTACAGTTTTAAAAATCATAATTTTACTGAAACAGCACATGGGAAATGTATGCATTGATAAGCAAGGGTAGTTTTTTGTTTTGAAAGTCAGTTTAGAGATGATTTAGCAGCACAGCTCAGGCTATTCAATTTAGAATGGGATTTTTCTTTTTTTTTTTTTTATTTTTTTTATTATTGAGAATGGGATTTTTCTTACATTTTTTTTGTGTGTGGGCTTTTTTTTTTCCTCCAGACCTTTTAATTTGTGAGCTTGAAGAGATGAATTAACTTTTTGTCTTTTTTTTCCAGAAACAAATATTAATCTTTTAAAATATATATATATTTGGCTGCATCGGGGCTTATTTTCAGTACCCGGGTTTTCTCTAGTAGCCCCTTGGCATGTGGGAATCTCAGTTCCCACACTGACCAGGGATTGAACCCCCACCCCTTACATTGGAAGGCAGATTCTTAACCACTAGACCCCCAGGGAATTCCTGTGAGACTTGTTCTTAATAGTTGCATTAGTTTGCTTGGACTGTTGTTAACAAAGCCATACAAGCTAAGCAACTTGAATAACAAAAATGTATCACCTCATGGTTCTAGAGGCTGGAAGTCCAAAACCAAGGTCCTGGCGGGGTTGGTTCCTTCTGAGGAACTGTTAGGAAGATTCTCTTCAATGTCTTTCTAACTTCTGGTGGTAGGCTGGTTTTCCTGACTTGTTGAAGCATCACCCCGACCTCTGGTTTTATT
This sequence comes from Antilocapra americana, assembly GCA_007570785.1. Lineage (NCBI taxonomy): Eukaryota > Metazoa > Chordata > Mammalia > Artiodactyla > Antilocapridae > Antilocapra > Antilocapra americana. The sequence goes on along the minus strand of ML663006.1, from coordinate 9,021,325 downwards.
TTCACGTGGTGTTCTCCTCTTCTGCATGTCTATCTCCAAATTTCCCTTTATAAGGACACAGTCATATCAGATTAGTGCCCACCTTGAGGATCTCTTTTTAACTTGATTAGATCTGTAAAGACCCTCTCACCAAATAAGGTCACATTCTGAGGTTTATGTCAGGTCTCCAACATATGAATTTGGGGAGGACATAGTTCAACCCATAACCCTTAGTATCTCATAGTATCCTTTTAAATTAATAATTTAAATATGGTGTTTTTTAAGGGAATGTTTATAAAAATGAATAGCATGGCATTCATTATAAATATATTAAATGCATTGGGTGAAAATGCAAGCAGAAATTCTCCCTGGAATTCCCTGGTGGTCCAGCAGTTAGAATTCTCACTGCCAAGGGCCCAGGTCAGATCCTGGTCTGGTAACTAGATCCCACATGCCACAACTAAGACCCAACGTAGCCAAATAAACAAATATAAAATAAAAACCAGTGGTCTTCCTGGTAATTTCAAAATTGTTAAAAAAAAAAAAAAGTAAAGGTTGAAAGAAAGTTAAAAAAAAAAAAAGGAGGGGCCCCATGTTGCTGATACCCAAACTTCCAGGAGGGGGTTCTGCTCAGCTGGTGTCTCTGAGCTTAGAGAGTGACCTTGTGGATGCTCTCGCTGGTCCTCATGTCTGGGAGAAGAGTTTGGTGTGATGAGGCCAACTCTAACAGTAAGGTGGGGGGAAAAAACTGCAAAATGGATACAGCTGCTGCTGTAGGAAGGAAAGGCATGTGCCAAGGTGAAGAGGTGTTGCTGGGCCTCCTCCAGCCTCCAGCCCAGCAGCTTCCTTCCAGCCTTGCAGAGTGTAACATTGAAACAGCTGGCAAAGCAGCAGTGTAGTTTTGCAGTGCATCACAAAGGAGAACACAGATGCTTGAATTTGGAGCTAAGAAACAGTATTCTTTTTTTTTTTTTTTTAATGTATTTGACTGCACCCGGTCTTAGTTGAGGCACTCAGTATCTTTGTTGGCAGCATGTAGGATCTTTACTTATGGCATGAGAACTCTTGGCTGTGGCAGTGGGATTTAGTTCCCTGGCAAAAGATTGAACCTGGGTCCCCTGCATTGGGAATATACAGTCTTAGTTACTGGACCACCAGCAAAGTTCAGAAAAGCCATGTCTTAATAACTGGTGCACTTGCTTTGTTACTGTCTGTTCTCCCTGCTTTGTTCCTGTCTGTTACAGAACATTTGTTACAGAAACATGTTTCCTCTTCTTGAAGTTCCCTATTCACTTGGAGGAGTTAACACCTACTTTTCAAATCTTATGGAAGTTATCACTCTCTCAAGGAAGCCTTCTTTGATTTCCCTGATGAGATCAAATTACTCTAATAGGTTCTGTTAGCTTTTATGTTGCATTGTCACAGTTACAAGTTTACATTTTTTTTTGTGTAATTTGAGGATTAACACCTACTACTCTGCAAGGGGACCATCCCCCCCTTCCCCCTTGATTTTTTTTTTTAAACTTGTGTCCCTAACACAATACGTCTAACATATCTGACTCAATAAATATTTTTTGAATGAAATGAGAAGTACAGTGTAAATATAAATAGCCACAGGGGAGGAGGAGTGGACACCATGCCTGAATAGGGAATTTTTCTGAATTATCTGCTTCCAGCAGTATCTCTATTCTGGGTGTTTCCAGTGAGTTTTCCTTCTACCTCTGACCCTCAGTATCTCATTTTCTATCCCGATACAACCACTACTTGTGTTGTCATTCTGAGATGCTCCGAGTGTACGTTCAAGCAAAATATATTACATATTCTCTTAGACAGAAGTGCTTCATTCTTTTTAATAACTGTTTCACTGTAGCAAAGTACCATAGTTCAGTCAGTTCATCTTTTCTTCAAAGACATTAAGGTTGTTTCTCATCTGTTGCTTTTCAAATTGCTACTGTCATGAATAACTTTGTGCATAACATTTCTGTGCATATGTGCAGTTGTATAAATATGCCCCGAAACTCCATCTTTTACTTTGGTTCAGGGTAAAGAGATGGTGCAGAGATGGCAGCAAGGATCTGGCTCCACCCTCCGCCCCCTTCCCCTCCCCCACCCAGTCACGCAACATGGGGTATCTTAGTTCCCCAAGCAGTGATTGAACCCTTGCCCCATGCACTGGAAGCACTGCATCTTAACGGTCGGACTGCTAGGCGAGTCCCAAGAATCTGGCTTAGATGAAAAAAAGGTGGATCTAGGACTCATTTAGTACCAGTGTACAGCTAGTTTGGGGGCCACATGGAAACTGAATTGCTCCAACCAAGCTTCAAAGACAGTGATGCATTAACTACATTGTCTTAGATTTCTTTGCTGCATTCTTTCATAATATGACGATTGCTTGTTTGTTGTCAACTATACTAGATCACAAACTAGTCCACTGAAAAGTAGTGAACAAGACAGATGAATGACCTTGCTTTCCAATTTTTTTTTTTTTCTTGGCCTCTTGCTGTGGGGCAAGTGGGATCTTAGTTTCCCCCATGAGGGGTCCAACCTGAGCCACTACATTGGAAGAGCAGAGTCTTAACCGTTGGACCACCAGGGGAAGTTCCTCCAAGGCATTGTTCTTATGGAACTATTTTTATTATTTTCATCTTTATAGGTGTGTGTGTGTGTGCAGTAAATGAAATAACAGAAGTAATTAGCAAAGTAATTAACCTGCAATTTAAAATGCCTGGACTTCGTGGTGGCTTAGACAGTAAAGAATCTGCCTGCAACGCAGGGGACCTGGGTTCAATCCCTGGGTCAGGAAGGTCTCCTGAAGAAGGGACCGACTACCCACTCCAGTATTCTTGCCTGGAGAATTTCATGGACAGAGGAGCCTGGCAGGCTACAGTCCATGGAGTCGCAAAGAGTTGGACACAACTGAGCCACTAACACACTTTAAAGTATTTATTTATAAGTACACATATATAACACGTATGAATTGATGCTTTTGAACTGTGGTGTTGGAGAAGACTTGAGAGTCCCTTGGACTGCAAGGAGATCAAACTAGTCCATCCTAAAGGAAATCAGTCCTGAATATTCATTGAAGGACTGACGCTGAAGCTCCAATACTCCCAATACTTTGGCCACCTGATATGACAAACTGACTCATTAGAAAAGACCTGATGCTGGGAAAGACTGAAGGCAGAAGGGGACCACAGAGGACGAGATGGTTGGATGGCATCACTGACTTGATGAACATGAGTTTGAGCAAGCTCCGGGAGCTGGTGATGGACCCGGAAGCCTGGCTTGTGCTGTAGTCCACGGGCTTGCAAAGAGTCGGACACGACTAAGCGACTGAACTGAACAATACATGTTTATGTATATAGACACTAGGTTGGAACACTCAATTATTCTTGCCATAATTTTTTTCCCCCTCTCCCCTAGCCCCATACTGTCTCTAGAAGAGCTCACACTTTTACCTCCAAGTTAACCAAACCACTAAATTTGCTTTGAGCTCAAGGCGACTGCAACGCGCCACCGGTAGGGGGCAAGAGTCACCCAGCGTGTCCATTACCTAAGCAACGGCTTCAAACAGCATTCTCAGGATGACTTTACAAAAGGGTTACCAAGTTAATTTGTTTATTCTGGGTCAGGTCACTTAGTAGTAGCACAATAACAATAATCATAACGGAGAATACAAAAATAAGGGAGAGAGAGGAAGTAGCAATAGACCTGCAGCAATCATTAACTGAGAGCAACAGTTTGTTCAGGTCGGTGTGCGGGAGAAAAAGAGAAAGAGGGGCTAACCGCGCTTTCACTCCCTAGGATCTGATTATGGTAATAGACCAGCTCCAGTTACTTGCGGTTTCACGTTGAATAAAGTGCTTTGAGCAAGCCTAAGAAGCAGTCAGTAGGCGAATATTTTTTTCTAGAATTAAGGTAACAAGCGTTTCAAAGTGACAGAGATGCTACTAGATAACTTCCTGGGACAAAGCCACACACCGAAAACGTTTTGAAAACAGCTTCAGGCCCCTCCTAGCCCGACTTTGAAAGCAGGTGTGGCTCGCATGCGCCCGGCCCACCAGCTGACCTCCTCGTGGCAAAGCAAAGCACCGACCTTCTTCCCGACAGGCCGCGGGGGAGAAAGGGAGGAGAAACGGAACTCTCGCGAGGTCTTTCGAGCGCCGGCGGAAACAGCAGACACGTGACTCTCCTAGGCGGCCTTCGCCTTCCCCCCTCCCCCTTCTCGAAACCCGGCCCCCTCACCCCTCGCCCACCCGGGAGCCGCGGTAATGGACCGTTTGGGTTCCGGAATTCCCTTGGATCCAACCACTGGTACCCGGTCGGCGGGAGGGACGGAGTTCGTGCTTGGCGGCGAAGGCAGGGAGCGGTCATGGGGGGGTGGAAATCATCTTCCTTCACCTAGGAGGGAGGCGGGGCGGAGAGGAGCGCTAGGGAGGGCGGGGGGAGGGAGGAAGTCACGTGGGTCGCGCGGCGCGCGCTGCGTGCGCGCGGCGCCTCATCCGTAGCCCCACCCCCTCCCCGTGGGGGAGGGGGGAGGGGCGTCAAGATGGCGGCGGGGAGGTAGGCAGAGCCGGACGCCGCTGCTGCCGCCGCCACCGCCGCCTCCGCTCCCGTCGCCTCTGGTTCTTCAAGCTCTCGTCACCTGAGAGAAGCTGTTCCGGTGTCGGATCCGGCGGGGAAAGTAAGTCCACCTCTTATCCCTTTTCTGCCTCCACACTCCTCCCGGACAGCCTCCCACTCCCACCCTCCTCAGGGGGCCGTGCGGGGCCGGGCTTGAGGGGGGGTGCCGCCACCTCACCCTGGCTTGGGGCCTTCCTCGCCGCCCCCTCCGCTGCGCGCCCCGGGGTCTTCGGGGGGCACGGTCCCGGCGGCGGCCCCGCCGCGCTCGCTTCCTCCGCCCGTCTGCGCCGGGCCCTGCGGTCGCCGCGCGTGGGGCTTTCGGGCCCCGAGGGCCCCGCTGTCCCGGGTTGGAGTCACCTCGTTTGAACGAGGAGTCAGCGTCTGCGGCCGCCGTCTCCGGCTCTGCTTGGGTCGCCTCTGGTTCCACGGCTCGACCAGGGGGCTTTGAGGTCCCGGGACCTGCAGGAAAGTGAGCTCCGCAATCCTTCCAAAGTCCTCGTACTGAAGGATTGCTCCCGTTCAGGGCGAATACGGGGAGCGACAGGACACCGCACCTACAATTTGCTGGTCACCTCGCTGTCGGGGTGGTGGGGACGGTACTTGGGACACCTGGGGCCACCTTCACGCTTCACCCAGTGATGAGGTTAATTTTGCCCCAAGCTCGTTCACCCGCCTCCTGGACGCTAAGCAGGCATCTCTGTGGAGGGGCAAGTCGGTTGGGGATTTGCTTACTTTGAGAGTGTCTGGAGTAACGAGCATCTAAAGTTCCCCAAACCAGTGAATGCTGGTGGTTTCCCCGAAGTGGTTTGAAGTCGGTTTAACCGCTGAGGAGATTTGGATGTTCCTGAACCCTTGTGATTGTTTCTTTCCTGACCCTGGCATCCAGCTCCTCCCCTTTTCACCCCGGCTTTGTGCTTCTGTTTGGTTAATGTTTGCGGACCACTAACTTGATCCTCGCACAGAGAAACTCTTTTTTATATGCGTGCTCGGTTTACTGTGGGAGGCTTTTGTTTTGGGGAGTCGGTGGTTGAGAAACGTGGGAAAAGAACGGGAGAGAAAATGAGAGTCAAAGCAACGTTTTTATCCATTGAATTGCGCAGCCAATTGTAACTGCACCCGGAAGTTTGTACTGAACACGTGTTGATGAGAGAAGGTTAAAAGATGGGTCCCCTTTGACCTTTGAAAGTTGATTATTAGCACTTTAGGTTGAGTTAAATATTTCGTATTCTCAATGTAACCAGAATTAGAGACGGAGTAGGGTTCTAAAGTGTCGGCTAAGGATGGTCTAGAAGGCTGTCAAACCTTTAGTTTGCTCTAAAGCTATTCCTCGTTAACAGTTGCAGTCATTTAAACCAGCTAACAGTATGAAGGGGTCCCATATTTTCCCGGTTATTTACGGCAGTCAGAACTGATTTTTGTAAGCAATGGGGAAAGCCTTCATCACTGCACAAAAGATAGTTTGTACAGAATTTCTGGGGTAAAATGTAAAATTTACTGCTGGTAGGGCATTAGTTTTGCAAGCAAGGGAACATTTTATTTTCATGTTTAAAGAAGTTGTTTCCAGTGTTTACCTTACCAGAGAAGACATCTTTATTGTTTTCCTCTGGCCTCTGCTTTTTGTCTTCCAGTCTAACTCTTTTATTTCCAGCCTAAATTTATTCCATACAGTTCTTAAGAAATTTAAATTTTACTTCAGTTGCTGGATAAGTGTTAAAAAGAGAGGCTTAGTGAGTGACTTATAATTGATAAATTCTTTCATCCAGTCATTCAGCCATTGAATGCTTTTATATTTCAGACAGTTTTACAGGTTTTAAGGGCTTTACTGAGATTACCATTTAAAAATGTGCAGTATGGAGATTTTTAAAGTCGTCTCCTCCCCCCCCCCAACCCGCGAAAATTTTAGGTACAGATAACATTTTGGCCTTTCTTAGTCTCTAAATTGAGCTTGGATTTGAGATTTGCTGACCTGCCTGTAAAGTAAGAAAGCAGGCAGATCTAAGGGCGATCTTCACAAGTTACCTGACTTTTCATGAGGCTCTGTGGGTTTTTACTCGAAAATTGGAGTAGAGAAAGATACTTTCTGAGAGGAATTGTTTTCCATTAAATACCCAATTAATAACCAAAATGATGTGTAATCCTTTAGTTTTTGTAGTTGTCTTTTTTTATGCTAATTGACAGATTTACTTTGATGTGGTTGAGCCAAGTATTAAGGACAGCCTTGGGATACCACTGAAATTTTTTGTAGATGGAAAGGATAGGCTCTTGAAGAGCAGAAACTTTCTCTTATGGACAAAAAATAAATGGTACAAAACCCATCAAGTTAATTTGCTTATTTACTTCTTAGGAGCAGTGATTTTCAAACCTTTTTACTGTATTCAATAGTAAGAACTGTGTTTTGTATTGTGAACTAGCACATTAATACACGTGTAGAACTGAGTTTTGTATAATAACGTTTATCTTTTACTGTGTGCAGCACTAATTCTGTATTTAACATATTTGAATAGTCTGTATTTGAAACATTTAAAAACTGGTCCTAACGTAAATTACTTGACAACCCATTGTGTTGTGACTAGCAGTTTGAAACATACTGGTATGGGATTCAAAACACAGAATCTTGGGAGATGTGGTATCAGCCGTCCTAGGTTTGTAATTCTGCCCCAAGCTTACTTTGTTGTTGACTTGTTACAGTTCATCTCTCTAAGCCTCAGTATCTCATCTGCGACAAGGAGATAACAGGTAATTTTTACTCACAAATTATTTTGAGAGTTAAAAGAAAAAAAGTCCAGCCATACAGTGAATGTTGGGAAGACTAGCCATCTGATTTTCATGTTGTGATTGAGAATGTAGTTTCACCCTCCTCCCCCATTCTTTCTCATGGTGCTTTTTCAAAGCATTTTTGGAACTTGTATATAATCTGCACATTCCTTTGTGATTGCATTCTTTCTATAGATTTTGCAGTAAGAGTGAGGGGAGGGGCATGTCACTGAGCAATTGCTGCTTGGGGAAGTAGGTGTTAAAAAATAAAGATCATATTCTTTAGGTAAAGAAAATTTTCCTTAGCAAACTTGTTTATATCTACCTTCCCTTCTACCTAATATTTTTAAGGAACCAGTACCCAGTAGACACTTAATGAATACTCATTGATGGACTTACCAGTTAAATTCAAAGTGGACCATTATCCTTCAGATTCTTAAGCTGAATGTCAATCATCAGACATCTGGGCTGCGTAAAAACAAAAGTTGGGTCAAAAATCAGACATGCTTAGCACTACTAAATAATGTGAAAAATCTTTTTCAAGCAAGGATACTTTTTTTTTTTTGGAGGATAGTTGCTTTACAGTGTTGTGTTGGGCTTTCCCATACATCTGTGGGGTCACAAAAGAGTCAGACACAACTGAGCCACAAACACTGTCGTATAGCAATATGAATTAGCCACAAGTATATGTATGTGCCCTCCCTAAGATAAATTTTTTTTATAAGATACTTCTTAAAAATGATACTATGTGTACACATTTGAAGATATCTGCCAATTTCCTCTAGATATGCTGGTTAACTGGACAGATTGAATGTATGACCTGAGTAAAAGGGAGCTAGTATTTTATAGAGCTAATATGGAAGTTAATTACTGAATTAAGTTGCTAACAGGTGAAGTTTATATTCTGGAAATAAGGTGTTGATTCAGCAATTTGAAGAAAAACCTTTTTTGAACTTTGTAGTAATGTTTATCAGTATGATAGTTAATAGTTCAGTTCAGCTCAGTCGTGTCCGACTCTTTGCAACCCCATGAATCACAGCACACCAGGCCTCCCTGTCCAGCACCAACTCCCGGAGTCTACCCAAACCCATGTCCATCGAGTCAGTGATGCCATCCAGCTATCTCATCTTCTGTCGTCCCCTTCTCTTCCTGCCCCCAATCCTTCCCAGCATCAGGGTCTTTGCCAATGAGTCAACTCTTCGCATGAGGTGGCCAAAGTATTGGAGCCTCAGCTTCAACATCAGTCCTTCCGATGAACACCCAGGACTGATCTCCTTTAGGATGGACTTGTTGGATCTCCTTGCAGTCCAAGGGACTCTCAAGAGTCTTCTCCAACACCACAATTCAAAAGCATCAATTCTTCAATGCTCAGCTTTCTTTATAGTCCAACTCACATCCATATATGACCACTGGAAAAACCATAGCCTTGAGTAGACTGACCTTTGCCGGAAAAGTAATGTCTCTGCTTTTTAATATGATATCTAGGTTGGTCATAATCTTCCTTCCAAAAAGTAAGCATCTTTTAATTTCATGGCTGCAATCACCATCTGCAGTGATTTTGGAGCCCCCAGAAATAAAATTTGACACTGTTTCTACTGTTTCTTTCAGGAATACATCTTGTTTGTAAATGTGGAGAAGGTTGCATAATATAACCTTTTAGAAGCTCTGTTAGCTTGAGCACTGAAATTCTGAGTCTGTAACAGTTTCAGAATAGGAATATGATTAAATATTAAGGGGTTTTGCTTAATGAAGTTAGAGACTGGCATAGATGTTTTCTCTGTTTTCCCTTTCCCTGCTTCTCTTTGCAAAAAACGTACAAATAGGAAATTTCTGCCCAATTGCCTTGAGAGAAAGGCTCTGGATTTTATTTGTATATAACGTGTATAAAATTAAAATCTTTTTCACTAATAGTTTGTGAAAGACGATGACTCTTATTAGGGTATTGTCACTACTTGGTCACTACTCAGATCAGAGGGTCTCAAATGGTGATTCCTATGAACTTTGAGGAGGTCACTGATAATGTTACTTATAACTGTTGCTATTGTCTCTTGTATGAATGCCAACAAGTTTGTTCCCCAAATCCCTCTCTTCTGTAATGATATTTTTGTACTTTTAATGATAGTTGTTCAGAAAATGTATTTCGAAAAGCTCATGAATTCAGTAACACTTAAATGATTTTTTGTTGAAATAAATTAATGATGTTTGTGTACTTTTGAGTATAACTAGTTAGGTCATTGGTCCTAGTGAAGTATTTTATAGGCTTAAAATGTATTTTTTTAAGCATTGATTTAGCACTCTTGGTACGTGTGTACCATGTACTAGGATAGTAATTTGTAAAGTATGGTCAACTATTATTTATTACTTCTTAGAAAGTTTGTCAATTTTATATTAAATCCATGTTGGGACATTTTTCCTACTTGTTTCCTCTGTCATCTGGTTCTTTCATACTATTTCCATCTTGCTGTGTGATATTAACACATCCCATTCCAGTTCAGACAGGCATTTATTCTGAAGTATTGAAACTGCACACCAGCATTGGCTTTTTTATCTACTGATTGGAAAGAGACTGCATGACTTTGGGAGTTTGAGAAATCTAGATCTAGGTGTGACCTTGGGTGGCTCATTTAAGCTTTTTGAGCCTCAGTTTCATTTCTAGGATTGTAATACCTATCTTGCTAAGGGTTGTCGTGGACTAGTGATGTACAGAAAGAGCTAAACACACTGCGAGGCTTGTGAAAGAAAGTGAAAGTTGCTCAGTTGTGTCCTACTCTCTGCGACCCCATGGACTATACAGTCCATGGAATTATCTAGGCCAGAATACTGGAGGGCTAACGTTGACTTTCTCCAAGGTATCTTCCTAACCCAGGGATCGAACCCAGATCTCCCACATTGCAGGTGGATTCTTTACCAGCTGAACCACCAGTAAAGCCCAAGAATGCTGGAGTGGGTATTCCATCCCTTCTCCAGCAGATCTTCCCAACCCAGGAACTGAACCGGGGCCTCTTGCATTGCAGGCTGATTCTTTACCAACTGAACTTTCAGGGAAGCTCAAAAGACACTTAAGCACGGTCAGTTCCCTTTCTCCTGTCTGCTCAAAATGCTTTCTTCCTTAGACTTCTTTTCTCTGAAAAGTTTTGGGGAAATCTTTGGACTATCCTTTTCTTTTTAAACAGCAGGTCTGCCCTTAGTTTGTTTCTCAATGTCTGTGGTTTCCACCTTAAGCTCATTCATACTTCCTTTAGAACATCTTTCTAAATGATGTACAAGTGACATAGACTTATCTAGTAGAGAATTTCTCTGTTAAAATATACTGCTTTCATCTAAAAGAGTAGTTCTTCTATGTTGGGAAGTTGTCGGATTCTTGGCTAACAACTTTTTTTTTTTGGTAGGACATAATGAAACATTTAATTCTATTGCATAGTCTGAAAACAAGCGGATAAGCTGAAATTAGGATATTATTTATGTAGCATGAAATTAGTTGTCTGAGAAAAACTAAGTGGTCAGATTGCCCATAAGTATGTTTGTATATATAAATTGGTTATTTCAGATAAATTAATGAGAAAAGTAAAAATTGAGAAAGCTCTGTTAAACTTCATTTTCCTTACAAAATAGATAAAAATCTATTTTAGTGGTAGACTATGTTGATCTGGCTTGGGAAACTCCAACTGAAAATGTGTCTGCCTACTCAAAATAGGCATTTTTTTCCTCCTGAACTCCATGTATCTTTAGGTCTCCTGGGCTCAACCTCCCCCACCCAATTCCATTATCTCATGGCTTAATTCTAATCCTCTATCAACTTAAACTTTATGTGTATTTTATGTTCTCTCTTTCATTTTGAGCTTTTATTTAAACTTAGATTCTCCTTCGTTAAATATCCTTGAATCCATTCCCCCTTCTTTATCTCTCTACCCTGCTGTTAACACCATATCATCTTTTTCCTGGTCTGCTGTAGCTGTTTCCTAAGATGTCTCCCTGCTTTGGTCTTACTCTACTCCTTCTCAGTTTGCTTCCACACTGCTGTGGAGTAATTTTTCTAAGCCACAGATTTGACTACATCATGCACTTCTCTATCTGAAAACCCTTTAGTAATCGCTGTTGCTCATAAGATTAAATGTGCTCTCTAGCATAGTGCACAGGGCTGTAGGCGATAATTTCCTGTCTCTCGCCATCACCTTTGCAAACCTCGCATTTCTTTTCTGAGCTTCCATACCTACAGTGAACATGGTGAATTACTGTAGCCATGTTTTTTGGAGTGCCAATATCTTTGTGCTGCCATGGGTTTGAATGCACTGTCTTGAAGATACTTGTCTGCCTGGCGATTTCTTACCTGAGATTTGCTTGCATTGTCATCTTTGTAACCTCTCTCTCCAAGTTAATTCACCATTTCCTTCTCTGTTCCCACAGCATTTTGTAGACATATACTCTTGCTGTGATGTATGAACTTCTTTGTCCTTTACACATTTTTTTAATCCACTTTATTTTTGAATTACATAGTGTGGCTTTTTTTTAAAAAAAAAAAATTATTTATTTGGCTGTGAACTCTTTAATTGTGGTACGTGGGATCTAGTTCCTTGACCAGGGATCGAACCTGGGCCCCTTGCACTGGGAGGGCAGTCTTACCCATTGGACCACTAGGGAAATCTCTTGTCCTTTCCATCTTAATGTGAATTTCTTTGGATAAGGGACTATTTTCATCTTTTTTTTTTTGCCTGCTATGTAGAAGACTCCTCATAAATATTGAATGAATGGATCTGGTAGAAAATGTTGGTTTATATTTAGAAGAGTGTTTGTTGTCATTTTAAGTATTTTATGTTAATATTTAATATTTTGTCCTAAGATGGTGGAACCAGGGCAAGATTTACTGCTTGCTGCTTTGAGCGAGAGTGGAATTAGTCCGAATGACCTCTTTGATATTGATGGTGGAGATGCGGGGCTTGCAACTCCAACACCTACCCCTCCCATACAGCAGGTAAGAGTTTTCCAAACCCTCTGTAAAAAATGAATTTTTTCTTAGTATTATTTTCTGTTATAGAAATAGGTATTAATAAGTCTTAATTTTAAATATGCATGTGAATATTATTTTTATGTTGAGTGTTAGTGTTCATTCACAAGGTAGAAAATACTTGTAGTGTGAATCAAGACTTTTTCTGCTTTGATATACTGATGATATAAAAGCAAGAGATGAATTGCTTAGAGTTATTGTGGGAGGACCACTAATCTCAATACTTATCTTTGTAGTTTATAAGAACATTTTTCTGAGATTTCAGACATTTTTCTGAGGTTTCACTATATGCATTCTCTGAAAGCAAATATAAGATTCCGGTGTTAGTGTAGTTCAACCAAGATACTATGCTTGCAAATATTGTTATTTTGTACGTGGTATCAGTGGTTTTACATTCCATTTGAATGTAAAGCCTGAAGTTTTTTTTTTTAATAAAATAAATACATTTCTTGTTCTTGAAACAGAATTCACTGCCATCATTCTTTGTTTCTTTCTCTGATGTTTTCTCTCCAGTCAGTGCCACTTAGTGCATTAGAACTAGGTTTGGAGACTGAAGCAGCAGTTCCTATTAAACAAGAACCAGAGACGGTACCTACTCCGGCACTTTTAAATGTTAGGGTAAGAATTATTTAGATTTTGCATTACTATGAAAATAATTTAGGATTATAGTCAGAAAATAACCTTTATTATAAAATAGTTTATTTCACTAGTTCTGCTTTTTGCTGCTTTCCCAATATTTTACTCTCACCTACTTTATAAAACATTTCTTTCACTTTCCTGTTGGTTATGTTGATCAAAAGGTAGTTAGGAAAAAAACACTTTTTTAGTTTATTTATTGAAAATGATCAAGAATTCATGAAGTAAAGATGAACTACACATTATCCCATTACATTTTTCATTTTAATCAGTTTGGTCCGTTGGCATATATAATTATATGGTATTACTATGCTTTAAATGTAGAGTTCCTCATCTCGCTTTAAACACACAGCAGTTTTGTTGTTGGTAGCTATGGCTTATGGGGTCTCAGCTTTCCCTGTCAGGAATTGAACCCTGGCTCTGGCAATGAAAGCCTGGAATCCCAACTACCAGGGCATCAGGGAACTCCCTAAACATAGAAATTACTTATTTAAGAGCCTTAATGGTATAAATTGTTGGATAAACGTTAGGTTGAAATTTGATGACTTTGTGATAAAGTATTATTGAAAGTTACATTTAAAATTGATAAATAGTAATCTAGAAGATTCTTTTTAGAGAAGCCATGGAGAAATAACAAATGCTTTGAAGGAAGCAGAAAGTAGAAATAAATTTAAATTTATACTTTAGTAGTTGTGCTTTAGTTGTAGAAGTCACAGACATACTGTTTGCCTCAGATCTTGACTTTTTAAAAAATTTTTGTCCAGCTCCTCACTCCCGTTCCCAACTAAAAAAATAAAATGCTATGTAGTTTTGTCTTAGACTCAAAGGAAGAATCCACATTATCACTAGTATTTCTAATTTACCTGGATGGATATTTCATATGTCATAGGAACTTAAAACTCTGCTTGGTGGTTTTATCTTAGTAAGTTAAACATCAGTATAGTCTGTGCAGTAGACTAAAAACACTCTACAGGAATCATAGAATGTTAGACATGAAAAGTGATCCTCTGAGAGCCCACCCCCAGGCATAAAGTGATTTGCCTAGGGTTATCTTACTATTTGGGATTAGAAATTATGTTCCTAGTCCTTGTGTTACTTAGGGTTGCTGTACATCACAGCTTACTTAGGATACTCTCATTTTATGCTTGCTTGCCTCAACATTACTGCTATATCTTCTTTTCCTTAAAGTGATATATTTTAACTTGGTGGTTGTTTAGTTGCTAGGTCATGTCTGACTCTCTGTGACCCCGTGGACTAGAGCCCTTCAGACTCCTCTCCATGGGATTTCCCAGGCAGGAATACTGGAGTGGGTTGTCATTTCATTCTTCAGGGGATCTTCCCAACCCAGAGATCAAACCAGCACCTCGTTTATTGGCTGGTGGATTCTTTACGACTTAGCCACCAGGGAACCCCTTTAACTAGGTAGTTTATAGCTAATGATTATTAGAAATGAAGTGCCAGTGGTTAGCTAAGATTCTTAAGTCAGTTTTAGATTTTTAAATGGCCTCCTCTGTTTATGGATATAAGTTGCACTAAAGAGTAAAGAATTTTTCACAGGTGTGATGTATATGGTTTTCTTTTCTAGCAGCAGCCTCCTTCTACTACGACGTTTGTGCTGAATCAAATAAATCAGCTTCCGACCTTGGGATCTACAATTGTAATGACTAAGACACCACCTGTGACCACGAATAGGCAAACCATCACTTTAACTAAGTTCATTCAGACTACTGCAAACACACGCCCTTCAGTCTCAGCACCAGCAGTACGAAATGCCATGACTTCTGCACCTTCAAAAGACCAAGTTCAACTCAAGGACCTGCTAAAAAATAATAGTCTGAATGAACTCATGAAACTGAAGCCACCGGCTAATATTGCTCAGCCAGTTGCAACAGCAGCTAGTAAGTCTTTGTTTTCGGTAGTGTCAACTTCCTGACTTTGTTAAGATATGTCAGTGTGTCTTCAGAAGTTTACTTAGGTCTTGAAAGAACTGAGCATAAAAGAGATGATGTCTGTATGACTCTCCTCCAAGGGAGCAAGCATTTAGAAGCTTTAAGCTTTGAGATAATGCGTGGAATTGAGAGGCTCCATTAACACCCTGAGAATTCGAGTTTTATATACTGTGACTAGCTGGTTGACATTTTTCTCAGTCCTTTAACTCATTGCTTCTCAAACTTTATACCTATGAGTCACCTGGGAATCTTTTTATTAAAAAAATTATTTATTTTGGCTGCGCTGAGTCATCTTTGTTACTGACTTTCTCTGGTAGTGGCAAGCAGGGACTACTGTCTAGTTGCAGTGCTTAGGCTTCTCTTTGGAGTACACACTCTAGGGTGCTTGGGCTTCAGTAGTATGGCTGTCAGACTCTAGGGTGTGGGCTCAGTACCTGTGGCCCATGGGCTTAGTTGCCCATGGCATGTGGAATCTGCCCAGACCTGGAATCTAACCTATGTCCCCTGCATTGGCAGTCTGACTGGACTTAACCACTGGACTACCAGGGAAGTCCTTACCCGGGGATCTTGTTAAAAAACAGAATCAGATTCAATGGGTCTGGGGTGGGGCCCAAGATTCTGCATTCTAACAAACTTTAGAGTTGCTGTTACAGATGGTCTTTGGACCATGCTTAAGGTAATGGGCTGATGCTTTGCTCCTTTAATTCCTACAGTTTTATGATCTTGCCTGTCATTAGCTTCATTGCTTGTTGGTAGTTGTTTTTAGTAAGTTTTTTTTTTAAATGTATAAACTTTTATTGTAAAATAATTCACTATATTTTCTTTGAAGTGAGCACTCATAATACTTTTTAAATAATAGCTTTATTGAGGTAATTCACATACTATTGTACCTTCTAAAGGGGTATAAGTCAGTAGATGTTAGTATATTCACAAGAATTGCGCAACCATTACCACTTGGTAATCTAATATTTTAAGTGTAGGTTTTTAGATCTAAAGAGAAAAAGCTCAACAGTGATTTGATCACTTTTTTTAGAAATTCATTTGTGTGTAAAGAATGTAAATTTTACAGTTAATTTTTCTTTATAGAGCGGCTTTTACTTATTGCTCAGTTATTTAACAGATAATTTATTTGCTAATTTTTGGCTGAATTGGGTGGCTTGCTGGATCTTAACTCCCTGACCAGGGATTGAACCTGTGCCCTTGGCAGTGAAAGAATGGAGTTCTAACCACTGAATTGCCAAGAAGTTCTCAAAATGTGAACTCTTGAGAGTATTATGCTTTTTTTCCTTTTTCCATTGAGTTAAGTAGTATTTGCCTGCCTGCCTGGTGATTATGTTAATACATGTAACATCCCATTGGGCCCTTGGAATGAGGTTATAGATATTGAGTAGAGAGTTCCTCCTTCTACACAACTGCTTTATTTCCAGTTGTGGGAGATACGTTTTAACATCTGATGCAGACCAGTATGTAATTTTGCAGCAGAATTGATTGCTTGGAAGTTCTAATGTCCTTTCATTTATGAAGTAGAGGGCCAGGGGCATTGTGAAGGAATGGGCAAGGAGTGTTTGTAGAGTGATACAGAACTAACATTGTCTCCAGTGACAAATACAATAAAAAATATCAGATAATCTAATCTTTCTGTTTGAATGCATACTGTTTGTTGTGGTTTATGGCTGTAGTTTTACTCTTACGGTTACTGTCTTGAACTAGCTGGAGCCTGGCAACTCTATGCCCGTTGAGAAATCGTTTTGACTATCTTAGGACTGATTCCCAGCCTTTGTCATGGAGAGCAGGACCATGACCCTGACCTTGCCGAGGTGCAGGGCAGCAGCCGATTTGAGATGGCTCTTGGGAAACTTAGGGCTGATCAGTAGTTAGTGGAAGCTGCTTTTCATTGAAGTCTGGGTTTAATGAGAAAGACTGCTGCTGTGCCATTGTGAGGAGTTTAGAGAGCAAAGCAGGGTAGATGTGAAGCTAAGTAATATCTAGTACAGTAACATCTACATCCAGTGTAACAATTTTTAAAGACTACATGTCAAGGCCATCCTTGTGTGGAAGACTGAGAAATGGTCAGACTAGAGGAGGGATGAAAAAGAAGCACAGTAAGTGAATGCTGAAGATAAACTAACTTTTGTGTTGTAGGAGAGGGTCATTTTTTTTTAATTGAAAGGGAAGAAAGATGAACAATGATATTGCAACGAGCAAGGTTTTGCATGTTCTCTGTCTCTCTCGTCTTTTGTTTTTGGCTGCCCTGTGTGGCTTGTGGGATCCTAGTTCCCCGACCAGGGATTGAACCCAGGCCCTCAGCAGTGAAAGTATGGAGTCCTAACCACAGGACCACCAGGGAATTCCCTGCCTCTTCTTTTCTGTCTCTCTACCTGTGTGGGTATTGCCCCTTTTGCAAACCTTGGCCCTTTGGGTTTCTCTTTGGATTCTGGTCTCTCAGTTGAGCTCTAGTCGTTTCTATGAAACTGTTCACTGGTCTTCCACAGTTATGTTAAACAAATCTGTGTCCCCAAGTTTAAATTTATTATTTCTGTATCAGCTTCTTTATCTTTCTAACACTGTAATCCTAGTCATTGTGTAGTCCAAAGTGACAGGTACCAAAGTACTCCCCATCTTTTGATAGAGTACCTAAATAAAATGCTGATGCATTCTCCTGATGCGATTTCTACACTGATCTCAAGAATACCAGTGCTGAGTATTCTCAAGAATACTAGGAATGCCTCAGGGATGGCTGGAGGCTGGTTACAGGGGTTCTGGGTTTCTCAGTCAAGCAATTCTACTTTGATTGAGAGGTTCTGTTTTTAATGTTTAAAAAGAGTTTGTAGACCACTAGAATAGAAAGCCAGGTTCTTTGGATCTTTATTATGAGGAGAGGAAGACCAGAGTTCCTTGATTTTTAAATTTTTTCCCCCCTAATTAAAAGAAACAATTATTTTGCCTGGAAAGTTAGTAATTACCTCCAGATCAAGTGAGATTGAGTCTGTCTCTCTGATAACACACCAGGTATTGGGTTTTTTTTTTTTTAATGAACTAAGTGAAGTGTCTCAGAATAATGTTAGCCTTTGGTCATTGTTTTGAAATAAACTGCCAGATAGTGTTCTGGTTGAGGTGTCTTTTTGATAAATAGTTTTCAGATTTCCTGTGCACACATTTCTTTTTTTTTTCTAATGTTAATTCTTATCTGCATAATGACTTGTAGCTTTGAATATTTTTATCCTAATGTTTAATTGAAAATAAGCAGATTTGTATTCTTTGGTTTGTGAAGTGGGTAAATTTTACTGAATTTTTTTCAAAACGGTAGGAAAATTGTTTGTTTGAACTAAATCTTGTTCTGAAATGTAAGTTGTCTCTCCTCATCAGCTGATGTAAGCAATGGCACAGTAAAGAAAGAGTCTTCTAATAAAGAAGTAGCAAGAATATGGATAAATGACATGAAAATGAGGAGTTTTTCCCCAACCATGGTGAGTTTCAAAAATTGTATCTCTATTTTTGTGTGGTATGAAAATACAGTTGGCTGTACACTTGGCTAAGTGTATTTTTTAGGTGAAGGAGAGTGTCTCAGCCACATAAACTAAGCATTAAACCTCATTGGAATAAACTGATATGTTCTAAACAAGGTGATTGTAACTTGCATATTTGATGGAGTATTACATAAAATACTAACACCTTTTTTATTGTGAATCTTGTCTGATAAGTAAAAAAGACAATGTGGAGTTAACCAGAAGTATTTCATAATTATGTTCGTTTTAGGATTGAGCCTTATTATATAGCTGTTTATGAACTGTCAGATCATATAATGGTTTAATTGTAAGCAATTATATGATAACTTTTTTAAAATTTATTTTTGATTGTAGTATAATTGCTTTACAATGTTGTGTTAGTTTTTGCCATACATCAGCATGACTCAGCCATAGGTACACATATGTCCCCTCTTTCTTGAACCTCTCACCACCTCCCACCCCCTATGATAACTTTTTTTATTACATTTTGAAGGTGCTATATGCTTCAGGTAAATTGATTCTATCAGTTCAGTTGCTCAGTCATGTCCGACTCTTTGAGACCCCATGGACTGCAGCACTCCAGGCCTCCTCGTGCATTACCAACTCCCAGAGTTTATTCAAACTCATGCCCATTGAGTTGGTGATGCCATCCAACCATCTCATCCTCTGTCATCCCCTTTTCCCACCCTTCAATCTTTCCCAGCATCAGGGTCTTTTCAAATGAATCAGCTCTTTGCATCAGGTGACCAAAGTACTGGAGTTGCAGCTTCAACATCAGTCCTTCCAAGGAATATTTAGAACTGATTTTCTTTAGGATGAACTGGTTGGATCTCCTTGCAGTCCAGTGGACTCTTAAGAGTCTTCTCCAACACCACAGTTCAAAAGCATCAATTGTTTGGCACTCAGCTTTTTTTATAGTCCAACTCTCAAGTCCATACATGACTACTGGAAAAATCATAGCCTTGACTAGATGGACCTTTGTATGAAAAGTCAAAAATTGATTCTATGCCTGTATTTAATAATTGCACGGTGTTCAACTCTGCCTCTGTGAGGTGGGTTTTTGGTTCCCCCTTTTAATAAACGTAATTTAACACCACGTGGTTTAAGTAATAACATAAGGTACAGCAAGAGGTGCTTTGTGATGCTCACATTAAGGGTTATTAGCCTGGAGGAAGATGAGACTCAGGTGGCCTGGTTAGGAGTTCAGTTTATGGAGGAGGTGTCATAGAGTTGGGATGTTGAGTATGGAGAAACTGAGAGGGCATATTAGGAAGGGAGCTACAGCATCAGTAGGTGCAGAGGAGGTGGTAGCTATGTGCTTAGGATACTTCGGTTGGAGGAAGAAATAGGAATGGTTGATTGGGGGCTCTGTGGAAGATCTTGAGTTTGTTAGACTTTGGACTTGGAGCAGCACCAGTGAGCGCCACTGGATGGAAGTACAGGGACTTGTTAGTGACTCAAGTGGATTGGTAAGAAAAACCAGATTAGGTGGTTGTCAGGTAATCCAGAAAGGAGTGACAAGGAACTAAAATTGAGGGATTTCAGAGCTGATTGGAAAAGGTAAGGAGAAGGAAAAAAAGTAAGAAGAGGTACTGTACATAATGATATCAGAGGATTGGTAAGATTGGGAATTGAATTTGGATTTGGAGAGACAGCAAAGCAGCCTGTGCCTGAAGTTTTGAACAGGGACCAGGAGAATAAGTGCTGGCAGTATCAGTTTACTTAGTGATTGATTGTGTGCCAACAACTTAGTTGAAAGTTGATATTTTTGAAAATAAGAATGTATTTTTAGATTTTAGTGTTCAAGTTTCTAGTCCAGCCCATATTGTCCATAACACGTCAAAAGTTCTGTATTGTCCTAGTAGTTAAGTGACATCTAACAGATTGGAAACTGGTAGCCTGTGGACCAGAACCAATTGATATGTGTTTTGTCTGGCCTCCACATTATTTTGAAAAATCTTGAATGTGTTGCTAATACATATAAATACCTAGAGTTGTAGTGAGCATCTACTGTGTGTGTTACTCACATGTTCCCCATTTGCCACAGTTTCCCTCCCCTTCATTTTTCTCCTTCACTCTAAGCTTGGTGTCAGTTGCCACTTACCATCCAGCTGGCTTAGAAATATTACTTGTCTGGTCCCTGAATTTTGTGACCAGCTAATCCTCCAGTTATATCTGTGGTAAAAAAATTCTTTTAAGGTGGAGGGAGAAGGGAGGCTGGTCATTTAGCATAGTATATATTCCTGTTTTATAGATGAAGGAGAGGTGCAAAGAGGGGGTAGGGAGGACTGAGGATATAGTGATTTGCCCAGGGCTACACAAATTCTTCAGGAAAGGGGTTTGTGTCTGTTTCTTTGGCCAGCCCTGTTTGGTCTCTTATTTCTGAAACTGGGCTTCATTTTGGCATACTTTCTGAGAATATTTAGAAATTTTTTGACTTTTTTTTTTCCTAAAGGACTTCATAGGTTGATGTTGGCTGAATGTTCATCTATCATCTCCCTTTTCCTTCCCATATTTATTGAATATCTGTGTGTCATCATATTCTGCTCTAGATTAAGTAAAATAAAAATGAAAAGAGAAGTCTGATCTTACCTTTTAATACCATCTTATCCTTGGCATTACCTGTAGATCCTAACTGGGTTTTCTCTTTGTCCTTCTCCTTATTTCCTTGGTATACTGGGTCTCACAGCTTCTCCCTACATTCTTCCTTGATTAAGCCCTCATTCATAAAGAACTTCCCTTTATGGTTTGCTGGTAGTGAAAAGAAGCTTTTTTTAGGGCTTCCTATCTTATCTCCCTGTCTCTACCCGTTTAAGATTCTGTACAGAAATACAAGGTAACATGGCTATACTGGCCATTCACTCACTTTGCCTGGGACCGTCTGGGCTTCTGGTCTGCTGTTCTCCTGGTGTAGTTACTAATAACTCCTCGTTTTACTCTGAGATGTGCCAGTGTTTGGAGAGTAGATGATGTAGTATTGTTTTTGTGTCTGTGGAGACACAGACATCTGAAATAAATTCTGTGTTTCAGAAGAACATTTAAACTCCACAGAATTTTCTGGGATTTTGGTTTTAGGACCCAAGGGAAAGAAAACTGATGGAGGGGAACTGAAAAGAGGGTAGGAGTGAGACTTAAAGAGAGTTCCTGCCCATGAGATTGTAGAATGTGCTGCTGGGGCTCATCCACCTTTTTTCTCCAAACGTCTTGTTCTTTCTGTTCTTGGAATGAAGAGTGAGGACTGGAGGTTAGAGAGACTTCTGGGCATCAGGGAGGCTGGTGGGCGGTATTGAAAGGGAAACTGTTTTGAGATGGTGGTGGAGCCCTGTGGTGATCCATGTGTGTGTTTGTGATGATATCACATCGCAGATTGTCAGTGCTCATCATTGGAGAAGCAGGGAGGCCATAGAGTATGACCTAGATTTTAAGAACTATAGAATGGCATGTCCTGTTTCCAAGATGAAGACAGTGGGTATTCCTGCAGAAGAGTATTTTGGTGTTTTGGTTGGGCCTCCATTCTCTGGACTTAGTTGATTTTGCTCTCTCTGTGTTACAGAAAGTCCCTGTTGTGAAAGAGGAAGATGAACCAGAAGAAGAAGATGAAGAAGAAATGGGTCATGCGGAAACCTATGCAGAGTATATGCCAATAAAATGTATGTCTTTGAGATTTGTTAAAATAATGAAAAACTTCTGAGTTCCTCTTAAACTTGAAAAACTTTTCCCCACACATTGTTACCTATTAGGATCTGTCCATGTTGGGTACCTCAGGATTTGATAAGTATGAGCTATGTATGAATATGTTTTAAATTATAATATGCTTTAAAATGTCTATGTGAAAATTCTACTGTGAGTTTTAATTTTCCTACACAAATTTAGAACTTTGTTTTGGAATGAAGTCTTTTAAAACCAAGAGTAATAAAGCTTTTTCCTTTCAAGTTAATTTTGCTCATATCAGCAGTGATTATAAAATCAGAGTAAATTACGGAGATGTAAACATATATCTTAGCATTACAGTTTATACAGCTTATCTGAAACAAGCTATAAAAGCATGGGAATCTTAAAATAAGATGTGCTATTTGAATTCAGTGGTTTAAATTAACATCATTTCTTCTTTCCCCATAAGGACTGTGATTCAGTTTTTTTTTTTTTAAAGTGGCCAGTATATTAAGTTGAAAATTAGTTATTTTTTAAATATAAGCTTTTTCATGTTTTCATTTTTTGAGAATAATAAGATGGGAAAATCTATGGCTAGAATTTGTTTCTCATACACTCTGGGTTTCTATAAAAAGTCACTAACAAGACCACTTAAACTAAAAGTCTGTTTACCAACTGTATATGGATTCCAGATCCCATACTTTCTAGATCATTTAAAATTAACTTAATCTAGGAGTATGCTCTGCTACTACTGGAGAACCTGGTGGTATGAATTGAGATGGTATTTGTCTAGATGTTTTTAATCAGCAAGTCTTTTTTAATAAATTATTTTACTATTTTTTTAACTAGAGGATAAGTACTTTACAATGTTGTGTTAGTTTCTGCCATATAACGTGAATCAGCCATGCCATGCTTAATCACTCAGTCATGTCTGACTCTTTTCGACCCTATTATGGACTGTAGCCTGCCAGGCTCCTCTCTCCATGGGATTCTCCAGGCAAGATTACTGGAGCGGGTTGCTATGTCTTCCTCCAGGGGTTCTTCCCAACCCAGGGATTGAACCTAGGTTCCCTGCATTGCAGGCGGATGCTTTACCATGTGAGCCACCAGGGAAGCCTGAATCAGCCATAAGTCTATATGAATCCCCTCCCTGTTGAGCCTCCCCCCACCCCCACCAGTCTCTGTTTAAATCATAGGTAGTTGATAAGTAGATCACGTTAGTTAAATTTAAACAGTACTTTACATCAGTCAGTGACTTTGTATAGGATCCCCGGGTATATAGTTACATCTCTCTGTCAGAGGAGAAATGCTGTAATATTTTATGATAAGAGTGGAAGTGTTATTACTCAGAGTAATTAAAATGAAGTATTTTTAAACTTTTGTTTAGTAAAAATTGGCCTACGTCACCCAGATGCTGTAGTTGAGACTAGTTCTTTATCCAGTGTTACTCCTCCTGATGTTTGGTACAAGACATCTATTTCTGAAGAAACCATTGATAATGGCTGGTTATCAGCATTACAGCTTGAAGCAATTACTTATGCAGCCCAGGTAAGCCATAATATTTTACAATTATGTATAGTTTTTATCTTTAATCTTAGTTCACAATATATGCTTGTTTTAAGTCAAAGTTAAGTTTTCCTTGAATGAAAAACTTGTGAATGTGATTTTTTTAGTTTTATGTATTAGAAAATGAAAAGAATAGTATGGATTTGGTGACTGCATTTATAGTGGAAATAATAAATTGTCATAGCCTTTCTGGGACTCAGTGGGAACATACATTAAAATTAAAAATACCTATATCGTTTGACGTAACAGTTGCATTACTGGGAGTCTGTTTCATGGAACAATTAGATAAGAACATACGTATCAGGCTATTTGTTGCAGCTTTTCCCCCTCAGAGACTGAAAGCTAGAAAAGATTCGAAAGCTCACACTCTTGGGGAATGATTGAATAAACTTTGGTATTACCATATGGGTGTTGTACCAGCTTTTATCTTATGCCAGTTGTCTTGAGAGGATTTCTGATATACTCCATTTTTGTAAATAAATAGGCAACCATCCACTATATTTATGTGTTATAAAAACGTTTGTATTTGATTGTATGGTCATTGAAAAATTATGGAAGAACTCTCACCAGTTTGTTAACTTTAGTTACCTGCTACATGCGAGGGTAGCAAGGAGAAAAAACAAAGTCAAACCTCGAATATAGGGCAGGTTTGGTTCCAGACCACCGCAGTACAGCAAACACTGTATAAAATGAGTCACATGAACTTTTTTGTCTCCCTGTGCACGTAAAACTTAGTGTTTACACTATAATGTCTGTTAAGTGTACAGTAGTATTATGTTTTCCCCAAAATGTATATACCTTAATTTAGAAATAATGCTAAAAAATGCTAATCCTCACTTGGGTCTTCAGCAAATTGTAATCTTTTTGCTAGTGGAAGGTCTTGGCGTTGGTGCTAATGGCTGCTGACTGATCAGAATGGTGGCTGCTGAAGGTTGGGGTGGCTATGGCAGGTTTTTAAAATGAGACCGCAATGAGGTTTGCTGCATTGATTCCCTCTTCTTTTCACTAATCATTTCTCTGTAGCATGCAATGCCGTTTGGTGACATTTTACCCACAGTGGAACTTCTTTCAGAATTGGAGTCAGTCCTCAAACTGTGCCACTGCTTTATCAGCTAAGTTTATGTGGTAGTCTAGGTCCTTTGTTGTCATTTCAACAATCTTCACAGCATTTTCATCAGGAGTAGATTCCATCTCAAGAATCTACTTTCTCCATTGAAGTCTTGAACTCCTCAGAGTTATCCATGAGGGTTGGAGTCATCTTCCAAACTCCTGTTAATGTTGATAGTTTGACCTCTTCCCATGAATCACAAATGTTCTTAGTGGCATCTAGAATGGTGATTCCTTTTTCAGAAGGTTTTCAATTGATTTTGTCCAGAACCATGAGAAGAGTCACTATCTCTGGCAGTTACAGCCTTACAAAATAATGTTTCTTAAAAGAGTAAAGCTTGAAATTACTCTTGGGTAAAAGAGTAATTTGAAATTACTCTTGGGTTCATGGACTATAGAATGGCTGTTGTGTTATAAAGTGGGCATGAAAGTGACATTGATATCATTGTGTGTCTCCGTCAGCGCTCTTGGGTACATCATCAGTGAGCTGTATTACTTTGAAAGGAACCTTTTATTCTGAGCAGTAGGTCTCAACAGTGGCTTTCGTATATTCAATAAACCATGTTGTAAACAGATGTGCTGCTCTGTTGTTCCATTTGTAGACCACAGGCAACATAGATTGAGCATAATTCTTAAGGTGCCTAGGATTTTTGAAATGGGAAATGAGCATTGACTTCAGCTTCAGGTCACCAGTTGCATTAGCCCCTTATAAGTTAGCCTGTCCTCTGAAGCTTTGAAGCCAGTCATTGACTTCTCTTAAGCTGTGAATACTCTAGATGGCATCTTCCAATAGAAGGCTGTTTCATCTACATTGGAAATCTGTTGTTTAATTGTTGCCGCTTTTACCTTATTATCTCAGCTAGATCTTCTGGATAACTTTGTTTAGCTTCTTCATGAGCACTTGCTATTTCTCCTTGTGCTTATGTTATGGAGAAGACTCCTTAAACCTGATGATCCAGCCTCTACCTGCTTCTTCTGCAGCTCTCACCTGTCTGTCTTCATAGAATTAAAGAGAGAATCCAGGCCTTGCTCAGGATTAGGCTTTGGCTGAAGGGAATGTTATGGCTGGTTTGGTCTTCTATCTTGACCACTAAAAGTTTAATATCAGTAATAAGGCTAGTTTTCTTTCTTACTGTTTGTTCACAGAAGTAGCACTTTTAGTTTCCTTTACGACCTTTTTCTTTTCACAGCTTGGCTGTTTGGAGCAAGAGTCCTGGTGTTCAGCCTGTTGTGGCTTTCAACAGGCCTTCCTTTATAATCATTTCTAGGGAAGATCCCTGGCTGCCCAGTGGTTAAGCCTCTGTACTTCCAATACACAGGCTGTGTGTTCCATCCCTGATCAGAGAACTAAGATTCCACATGCTCTGAGCCCTGGCCTTAATATAATCATTTCTAGCTGTTGATTTAAAGTGAGAGACATGGTAGCCCTTCCTTCTACTTAAATGCTCAAAGAATACATTGTGGACTTATTAATTGGTCTAATTTCAGTACTGTTGTGTCTCAGGAAATAGAGACGCCAAAGCAGGAGAGAGATGGGGGAGATGGTCAGTGAGTGAAGCAGTCACAGTGCACACAGTGTTTATTAATTATGGGCAAAGTTCATGGCACCCTGAAACAATTAAAATAGTAACATCAAAGATTGCTCATCACAGATCACAGTAACAAACATAATAATATAAAAGTTTGAAGTATTACGAGAATTACCAAAATGTGACACAGACATGAAGTGAGCAAATGCTGTTGGAAAAATGGCACCAATAAAATTGCTTGATACAGCATTTCTGTCAATTTGTAAAAAAAAAAATGCTGTTTCCCCGAAGTGCAGTTAACAGTGCATGCAGCAAAATGAAACAAGGTATTCCTGTATAGTAAATATAAAGAAAGTTTCCACACTAAGCTAGCTATATGTCATTTGTATAAAAATAGACAATGTTAATATATTGCTAAACTAATATATGAGAAACCGATCACCAAAATATCTAAAGGAATAGATTAATTATCAGCATTTTCTTTTTCAGCAACATGAAACGTTCCTACCTAATGGAGATCGTGCTGGCTTCTTAATAGGCGATGGTGCTGGTGTAGGAAAAGGAAGGACAATAGCAGGCATCATCTATGAAAATTATTTGTTGAGTAGAAAAAGGGCTTTGTGGTAAGTGCTAAAGACTGTCTGTGGGAACTTTAACTTGCAAAGATCCAGCATATGGGGATGGGTCTTAATGAGTTGATATATTTTTTTAGAAGTGTCAAGGCCTGCTTTTATTTATTCCTAAATACTGCTGGAATGATAGGATTTGCATTTAATTTGTGTATTTTCCTTTTCCCTTTCTTTTTTTTATAGGTTCAGTGTTTCTAATGATTTAAAGTATGATGCTGAAAGAGATTTGAGGGATATTGGAGCAAAAAACATTTTGGTCCATTCATTGAATAAGGTATGAAAGTCTTCTATTCAGTTGGTCATTCAGTAAATATCTGTGAGGCAAGAGTGAAAAGTATAATGAGTGCTAGCCACAATTGTTGATCTTTGGTTTAGATAATGTGCCAGGTAGGGTTATGTAGTGGCAAATAAAATAGGCATTGTCTCTTTTTATGGAGTTTATTCTCTCAGTCTTTCAGGGTTTTTTTTTTTCATTTATCGTTTCTGTTTATAAAACTACTATTTATGGATGAAACTAATACAGTGAGTATAAGAACGGAGTGTAATAAAGCTGTATGGACAGGTAGTGTGTCCATTGCATCATGAATTGTGGTTTGGAGACTGGTTTAGATATTTGTATATTCAGTGGACTTGTATACCTGTACCTGTGTTCATGTTTAAAACAGTTCTGTCATGTGGAAGAAAATATGTTTCATTTTCTAGAAGCACAGTTTAATGTTCATTTAGCAGGTTTTTATTGGCTTCCTACTAGGCACCAATTCCTGGAGTTACAGGGGTAGACTAGACAAACCTAGTTCCTGCAAGCACTTCTCTGCTAGGCCTTTGACAGTGAGTAAATGTACATCTAGTTCTATGGGAGTAAATGTACAGGCTAGTCTTAAGTTGCTTCAGTGTTCCTATGCCCCTCAGTGACTTTTTTTGGGATGAGGATTACTGAATGGGTTGGTAGGTAAAAGTATTGTGTCTTGGATGATTACCATCAGTTCAAAACTGAAACATGTAATGGGCATCTAGAAATACTTTAAATTTCTGAGTCAGTATAATTGAGGAGGGCTGCATAATTGATCATAATTGTTGATCATAATTCTTATATATATCTCAGATCTTAATTACAGTGCTTTGCATATAGTAAATCCATAGTAAATATTGGTAGAATGAATATTGTACCGTTTTCTTGGGGAGAGTTTGGTTTGTAATGTTTTTTGAAGATAGACTTTGAAAACTGGATCCTTGTACATTTATATAGATATACACACACGTGTGTGTATGTTTCTGTCCCTGCACTTGTGTGTGAGAAATTTTGTGTATGATCTTAAGAGATCCTTTGACTTTCTTTAAGCCCATCATGGTACCATCATTTCCCTGGTGTATAGATTTGGGTGGGATAAATATTTCAGAGACAAAAGTGTATTGGCACCATCATTTCCCTGCTGTATCAGTTTGGGGGGGATAAATATTTCAGAGACAGAAGTGTATTAAGTTCTTCTCTTTTCTTTTTCAGTTTAAATATGGAAAAATTTCTTCCAAACATAATGGGAGTGTGAAGAAGGGTGTTATTTTTGCTACCTATTCTTCCCTTATTGGTGAAAGTCAGTCTGGTGGTAAATATAAAACGAGGTTAAAACAACTTCTACATTGGTGCGGTGATGACTTCGATGGAGTGGTATCCTTTGCAACAAATTTTATATTTTTTAATGACATGAAAGTTAATGTAATATATGGGAATTCTGAACTAAAAAGACCGCTGGAATGAGAGCTTTTTTTTGGGGGGGGGAATGAGAGCTTTAATGATTACATAGCTTGCGAGGGAGTCAGATAGTTGATTCTGTTTTATAGCTGTCATATATGAGGCCACTGTTTTAAGTTCCTGCTTTAGGAAGATGGGCCATACTGAATATGCAGTCTTAAAATAGAATGTGTACCTGCATACCCAGAAGCACCCAGCTTTGTAAGATTTGTAGCAAATTAATATGATTGGAGCCAATGGTTCTAATGGAGTGGTGGACCTAAGAACTGTATCAGTGCTAGCAAAATGGCAGAATTCATGTAGCACCAAAGTTGTCCTGCGAGAGCTTTGGCACCTAGTGATCTCTGAAGAAGTTACGAAACTCCTTTCAGCCACCTAAAGGACAGTGTAATAGCAGTTAATCAAAAAGAAAAGCCACAGGCCCTCACCAAACCCCCATTTGATTTAAGCAGTCTGCATTTTCCCCAGTAGTAACTTTTCTTTGTATCTAGAAAAAGAGCTAAATATTTGGTTAAGATTAGTGCTAAATTAAGTGAATGCCTCTGTGGCTAGCATGAGGGTGGGAATCAAGGAGAATCACACACAGGGCTTTATTTATATTTGTAACCTTCAGAAAAAAAACAGTCTGCTGCAGATAGGGTAAAATGTTAAGGTTTGATGAAACCAGATGATAGGTATATGGGTGTTAGTAAAAAACAAAAGTTCATGTATAGGGGCTTGTTACCAACAGCATCCCTCTGCCTGATAATCATGATTTATTTTCACTCCAGAATTTTTTTTCTGTTTTTTTTTTTCTTTTTTTTTTTAAAACTCAGGATTCTTGCGTGTTTCCCCAGGCCTCAGGGAAATAAAAGTTAAGTATCTCTGAGAAGGAGACACTTGGTACTAAAGTGACATGTTCCTTAATTTATTCTTTATAGATAGTTTTTGATGAATGTCATAAAGCCAAAAACTTATGTCCTGTTGGTTCTTCAAAGCCAACCAAGACAGGCTTAGCAGTTTTAGAACTTCAGAACAAATTGCCAAAAGCCAGAGTTGTCTATGCTAGTGCCACTGGTGAGTATTTATTTAAAAGATAAAGATATCTTTTTATATGTTATTTTTCAGCTGTAATATGTTTTGCTTGGGGGTTTTTCAGGTGCTTCTGAACCACGAAATATGGCCTATATGAACCGTCTCGGAATATGGGGTGAGGGAACTCCATTTAGAGAATTCAGTGACTTTATTCAGGCAGTAGAACGGAGGTAATGCAATTTACAGTGTACATTATTTGTTCTCAGTAGCAATCTAAAAGAGGTATTATTGCTAAAATCTCTTCCATGTATGTTAAAGCTCTACTATATTTAATGATAGTTACTGTGTGTTTTAATTTTATTCAGAGGTGTTGGTGCCATGGAAATAGTTGCTATGGATATGAAGCTTAGAGGAATGTACATTGCTCGACAGCTGAGCTTTACTGGAGTGACCTTCAAAATTGAGGAAGTTCTTCTTTCTCAGAGCTATGTTAAAATGTATAACAAAGCAGTCAAACTGGTGAGCCTTTTTTCCTTAATTCCTAGTATTTTTAATGTACCTGATGATGATTTTGTTAGTTTTGTCCAGTGTAATGTGTATCAGCTAACAGAATATTTCTGCTGTAAAACAGCAGATAAATCACTGGATCCTTATTTTCCCAGTTTTCTCTGTTACAGTAATTTAAAAGAAATAACCATTTATAGCATAGCGTGCATAGCTTTAAAAATCAACATAACTTTCCTAAAATTACTATATTACTTAATAGGAATTTTGAGACAGCTCTGTGTGAGTGTCCTAAAAAACATTTGTTTGAGGTTCCCAAGTTACTGAAAATGCTTCATTGAATTAATGTTAAATGGTGTCTTACACATTATTTTGATTAAATTAGTCATTTTGAAGTAAATCACACTTGAAGATTGAAATATCTATTGGTTGTGTGCCTTCAGTGGGTCATTGCTCGAGAGCGGTTTCAGCAGGCTGCAGATCTGATTGATGCTGAGCAGCGAATGAAGAAATCCATGTGGGGTCAGTTCTGGTCTGCTCACCAGAGATTTTTCAAATACTTGTGCATAGCGTCCAAAGTTAAAAGGGTTGTGCAACTAGCTCGAGAAGAAATCAAGAATGGAAAAGTAAGTTGGAGAATGCATTAACAGATGCGTCTTTGGTTTTGTGTTTTATTAGTCTTTTGGATGTTGAGGCTTTCTCCTTATAAAAGCCATTGTTTCTAAAGGATAGTGGTAAGAGTATTAACAGTGAGACTTTAAAAAATACATTTTTATGACAAAGCAATATGTATTTATAAAGAATTTGGATAGCTCAAAAAAGTATAAACAAATATCACTATAACATGGCTATCCAGAGATGTAACCACTGATAGCATGGATATGTAATATTTTAAAGGTTTTTTTCTTTTTGGTGAATATATATCTACTTACAGCACAAAAAACTGGAGCTGGGGCTTAGTAGTGTTCACTGCTGTAATACTGTCACCTGGCTAAATGTTTTACATATAGCGGATTTCAAATATGCAAAATAAAGACATTAGTACACATGTACAAAATGGGTAATTCTTGTTTGAAATCTTTTTAAATTCATTTATTTTTGACCATGCTGTGTGTTTGTTGCTGCCGTGGGCTTTTTTCTGGTTGCAGTGCTTGGGCTTCTCATTGCCGTGGCTTCTCTTGTTATGGAGCATGGACTCTAGGTCATGTGGGTTTTAGTAGTTGTGGCACAAGGGCTTGCTCAGTAGTTGCTCTGTGGCTGTGGGATCCTCCCGGATCAGGGATCAAACCCATATGTCTGCTACATTGACAAGTGGATTCTTCACCACTGAGCCACCAGGGAAGCCTTGAAATCTTTTTTTAAAACTAAATGTGTAAAATATGTTGTAAGAAACCACATACATATTTTTATTTATAATTAATAACTTTTTTTTTTTCCTCCAGTGTGTTGTAATTGGTCTGCAGTCTACAGGAGAAGCTAGAACATTAGAAGCCTTGGAAGAGGGCGGGGGAGAATTGAATGATTTTGTTTCAACTGCCAAGTAATGTTTACGGTTTTGAGTCTTTACTAAGATTAGTTTAAATGTTAGCATTTCCTGGAGGCAAAATTTTTGCCTTTTAAATTTTTCTGAACTGAGTTTTCATAATCCTGTATATCCATAGCAATATATCTATTGAAAAACAGTAACGTAGAAATACTAAAATGTTAAGTATTTTAACATTATATGTCCAATATTTGGACTAATGGAAGTTCTTGATTTCTGTTTTCTACATCTTGAAATTCTGACAGCTTGTTTTAAGTTTCAGTTTTGTTTTGGCTTTGTGTATTTGAAACTGTCAGTATCCAGAGGTATAATAATGCTTTCACTTGTCCCAGTTTATTATGTTTTGGTGTAAACATTGCAGATAATCCTTGAAAAGTCAAAAGAATTTTTAAAAAAGCTTTAGATGTTATTTTTTGCTTTGCCTAACCAGACAGTTCCAACTCTGGGAGTAAAATTAGTAAAATAACTTTTGCCACTGTGCTATCTTTTGCCTTAGGGGATACATTCAAGTGGCTTCTTTTAAGATATAATTTAAAGCTCCTTTAAATGCAGAGCATTCACCTGCTAATCTGTATCTAGCTTAGTACTGCCTAAGAGATGATAGGTGCTACCTGGCTAGTGTAGCAGTTGAAATGGCTACTCCAATATGAGATGACGACCTTCAAGTATGAAATATGCACCAGGTTTCAAAGACTTAAGGAAATATAACGTAAAACATTGCATTGTAACATTTTATAGTGACAGGTTGTTTGCTGTAACTTTTTAATGTAGCTCCTGAAAGTGAAAGTCACTCAAGTCCTGTTCGACTCTTTGTGACCCCATGGACTGTACAGTCCATGAAATTCTTGAGGCCAGAATACTGGAGTGGGTAGCCTTTCCCTACTCCAAGGGATCTTCCCAACCCAGGGATTGAACCCAGGTCTCCTGCGTTGCAGATTCTTTGCCAGCTGAGCCAGCAGGGAGGCCCTGATGCAGCTCCTAGAAAGTGTAAAAGTTGTGCTTGGTTTGCATTATATTTCAGTTGGATAGTCTTGACTAGAATACTGAAATTCTTCTGACCTGGATTATCAACATCTTGTAAGATTGAATAAACTTTTTTTTTTGTTTTTGTTATTTAGTAAGACATAGATTTAATTATTTTTAACTCTTTTACGTACCTGAAAATGGAAATATATGTGAAATAAATTGATTTAAAGGATTGTTAAAGTCCTTTACATTCAGAGTCCAACTGTTCTGAATCATCTTTTGACTCAAGTCTCTTATGTTCAGTTTTTCCACATGGAGTCCTCCTGTGCTGCAGCATTTCTGAAAAAGGAACCATTGGTGCTGGGTTCCTAAGCCGGGTTTATAATTATGTGGAGCTAACCTACTTGTGGTATCCAATTTGGAAATGCTGCTAATAAAGTGTACTTATTTTAAGCAAATACTTTCAGTAATACTTTATGTATAATAGTTTTGCATATGAGCCACTGACTGTCACTTTTTTATCTCTTCTATGAACAGAGGAGTGTTACAGTCACTCATTGAAAAACACTTCCCTGCTCCAGACAGAAAAAAGCTTTATAGTTTGCTGGGAATTGATTTGACAGCTCCAAGTAACAGCAGTTCACCAAGAGATAGTCCTTGTAAGGAAAATAAAACAAAGAAACGGAAAGGTGGGTACCTTCCTTTAAATGTAATATAAACTTGAGCATTTTATGCAAGCTGTAATTTGGGCATGTACTGCCTTCCTTAAATTGGATCGTGTAGTGTTTGGTTTGTTTTTAAAGGAAGTGTCTTTTATTTATTTGACTGCGTGGCTGGTGGGATCTGAGTTCCCTGATCAGGGATTGAATCTGGGGCCAAAAAGCATGGAGTCCTAACCAGTGGACCACCATTCCCATGGCCCATGTCGTTTCGAATGCACGGGTAATCCCCATTTTAAATTGGGGCTTCAGCAGTTTGGTGCTAGGCTGTGTTGAGCACAGCCCACACATGGTCTTGTTTAACTGCAAGGGATCCATAGGAAAGGCTTTATTTTTTTCAGTTTTATAGGCAGGAAATTAAGGCACAGAAAGAGGTTAGGCGATATCCCTAGGTTCATACAACTACTGGGTGATAAATGGGGAACCAAAATCTGGGCTTTTCTGTTGTTGATGTTGTGTGTGTGGGTGTGTGAGAGTATGTGTGTGCGTGCATGCAGGCTCAGTCGCTTCAGTCGTGTCCGATTCTTTGCGACCCTATAGACTGTAGCATGCAAGGCTCCCCTGTCCATGGGTATTCTCCAGGCAGGAATACTGGAGTGGGTTGCCATGCCTTCCTCCAGGGCATTTTCCTGACCCAGGAATCAAACCCACGTCTCCTGCATTCCCACCTGGGAAGCCTGTGTGTTTATGTAGTCGTCTTTAAAGAGACTTTTGTTAGTTTATTACGTAATTATTAGGCATACACTCATTTATGTTTGTTAGACATTTTATAAAAATTGCGAAGTTGGATTTGTGTTTAGGTGCTTACTAAGCTCTTTGGCTTTTAGACTTTAACATCTCAGGCTCTCTCTAAAATGCTGATAAGAACATACATGATGCTGTGTGTTCTAAACACAGTGCCTACATGTTAACCTTATATTTTCATCTTTTGCAAGAAATGCTTTTTCCCTTGTATTTTTAATATGCCTGAAAGCAGGTTGGCTGTTAAAATTGGCATTATTTTTTATTTTGGTGACACAAAAAGTAATGCTGTGGCCTAGAGTCAGTGACCTGTTAAAGAGTGGTCAATGGATGGTCATGTTTCCCTTTTCTGAATTACCTTCTCACTACTTCATTAGTATTTGAACCTTTTTAATGTTCTTCTCAGTTTTGATTAGTTTACTCTAGATATCTTCTGTGAATTTCCAGTAAGATAATTCAAATTAGCACCTTGTTTAACTTTTAAAAATGCAGTCTTGTAGATTTTTTTTGGTAGTATTCCATAAAGTATTTAAGTAGTTTAAAAACCTGTAATTATTAGGCCTTATCTCTCAACTTGATACACAGATTCTGACAGTGCCAGAGATTCTGTTTCATCTTTGTTGTCCTGAATTTTGAAACTTGTGCACTTGAAAGCTGTCTTTTGAGTTTATACTTATGTACATAATTTCTCATAAAAATAATTGTATATAACCTGATTTCTTATAGGAGTCCAAAAGGCTACAATTGTTCATGAATTTTTAATTGTTCTTGTATGCTGCTGTTGCTGCTGCTTCTTAGTCGATTCAGTCGTGTTTGACTTTGTGCAACCCTATGGACTGCAACCTGCCAGGCTCCTGTCCATGGGATTCTCTAGGCAAGAGTAGTAGAATGGGTTGCCTTCCCCTCTTCCTTGTTCTTGTATACTTATGCAGATACTTTTCTTCTATAGTTCTTTTGAATTAGTTAACTGTATTAGTTTATGAACTAAATATAATTTCCTAACTTTTACCGCAGTGTGTTTTGACTCTCCTGTTTGGGTTTTGAGGGCAGGTGAAGAAATAACTCGAGAAGCCAAAAAAGCACGAAAAATAGGTGGCCTTACTGGTAGCAGTTCTGACGATAGTGGGAGTGAATCTGATGCCTCTGATAATGAAGAAAGTGACTATGAGAGCTCTAAAAACATGAGTTCTGGAGATGATGATGATTTCAACCCATTCAGAGATGAGTCTAGTGAGGATGATGAAGATGGTAAGATGTTTAATATTTTAAATATAAACTAAAGGATCCTTATTTCTGTGTATTTGAAAAGGGTTATTGTACTAAAACCTTTTTCTTTTCCTGTAAAAATTATGAGACAGATTCAAATCTTTGCTTTGTGGGAGCTCCAAGCTTGTCTGTCTTCTGGCAGTGAAGGTCATGATGTTAATTTTGTTCAATTATGTTTAACCTCAAACCATGGCATTTACCTCATGGTATATGGATGTACTGGACTGCTGTAGCTGATGGTGGTTTACAAGTTGTCGGTCAATAATACAAAAAAACTTAATGGTGGTTTCCTTTGGAAATTCTGTAATTGTGTTAATAAATGACTTATGACTTTCCTTAACTTTCAGATCCCTGGTTAATCAGAAAAGATCATAAGAAAAACAAAGATAAAAAAAAAAGGAAAAGTATAGATCCAGATTCTATTCAAAGTGCCTTATTAGCATCAGGTCTTGGATCAAAACGACCTAGTTTTTCTTCTACACCAGTTATTTCACCTGCTCCTAACAGTGCACCAGGTAACCACGTGGACATTTGCTTTGTCTGTGAAATGTACTTTGAAACAAAACAAATATTTAAACTGTGCTGATTTTTAACACATGTACTTTATCTAGCTAACAGTAACACCAACAGCAACAGTAGCCTTATAACAAGTCAGGATGCCGTGGAAAGGGCCCAGCAGATGAAGAAAGACCTACTTGATAAACTAGAAAAATTAGCGGAAGACCTCCCTCCTAATACCCTGGATGAACTTATTGATGAGCTTGGTGGCCCTGAGAACGTTGCTGAGGTAAATATGACTTGAGCACAGTTGATTCTGTCCTAGGTAATTTTTTTTTTGCCACTTATAAACCCTTTAGAATGAGTGATGTATTGTTCCCTCATAGAGTTATCTGATACCCTCTCTGGGATCTGGGGACCCTTGTTCTGCTCTCGCTGTTGTCCTAGAGCAAGTGAGTTCCTTCACCTGGTGTCTTGAGTATCTGCCCCAAGACTCAGATCTCCGTTACTGCCCACAGCTTTGATTGTCCTTGCCACGTGTTAGTTTTCTGCACTGGAATTTGAGCTTTTCAGAAGCAGGCTTTATGTTGCAGTGTTTCCTCTCCCCCGACCCAGCACCTGGTGCAGGAGAGGATGCACAGTGCACGTGGGCTTCCTTGTCCCTTTCACCTCTACCATGTGTCTCCAGTGGGAGTCCTGAACTTCCTGCACCATAGACAGATACCTTAATTGTAAGGGACACTGTTTGACTTTGCAGATGACTGGCCGCAAGGGGAGGGTTGTAAGCAATGACGATGGAAGCATATCTTATGAGTCAAGATCTGAACTCGATGTTCCTGTGGAAATACTAAATATTACAGAAAAACAAAGATTTATGGATGGAGATAAGGTATGTTTTTCTGAGATGCGTTTTGGTGAAAAGAATTATGCCCATACATTTCAGGTAATCTTTAGGGTTTTTTTTCTTCTAATATTAATGTTTTAGCTTTTTTTTTAAACTAATAGTAATTACTGAACATTTTACATGTTTTTATTATTTTCTTGTAAGTTGAATGCAGTAAGTGTCGTGCACAGAATAAGATGTAGCTCTTGATAGTTTTGGGGCCTTTTGAAGTCTTTAATCAGAAAATTAATATATCATGTTCTTTCAGGTCATATTAGTGGCCATACATCTAATGCTTACTTGAGTGTCAGTGTAATTTTGAATCTAGAGATATATTTAAGCATGCCTAGATAACTAGGATTCTTTAGTTTTGCTGTTTCTTGTCTTACTCTGCTGTGTTCTATTAGGATGATATACTCTGATGAATGTAGATTATACTTGCATGTTTAATGACTGCAGAGGTTGTGGTTGCCTTCAGAGGCCCTTTCTGTATGCTCTTATTGTTAAGTAAACTTCATGAATTGTAAGAGTTTCAGATCAGTTCTTCCTCCATCTAGTTGGAATTGCTTATAAGCGTTTGCTGATGAGTTTGCTGAAAAATAGGTAGGTGTAACACTTCAGTTTCGGTCCTTAATCTGAAAGGGGTAGAATAAAATCTTATGTCTTTATCCACATTTTGCTTTGCTATTCTTTTGCTTCTGCAGGTGGAAAACATGATAGTTGTTAACTGTTATCAAAGTTATTTTTTAAGTGTATTTAAAGCTCTTGTTACATATTTTAAAGATTGTAGGTAGAGGTATTATATTATTTTATGTATTTGTTTCACTAGGAATTTAGGCCCATGTCCATTAGGAATTATGTATTAGTTGGAATCAGATTTGGCTGTTAAGTGACAGAAAGCCCACTATCACAATAGTGACTTAAAGTGGAAGGTCGTTTTTCTCATGTAGAAATTTTGTTAGGTAAAACAGCACTGGCATGACCCTTGAAGACTAGGTCACATCTGTCTTGGTACTTTAATATGCAGACTCCATATTCCATATTCCGTGACAGCTTTTTCACATTCAGTTATTACACTTCTGTGTTTCAGCCAGCAGAGAGGAAAAAGGAGGAAGACACATCTTCAATTAGGGACATTTCCTGGACGTTGTCCATGTGACCTGCTGGCTGGAGTGTGCCCACACTTAGCTGTAAGGGAGACTGGAAATATAGTCTTGATTTTGAGTGTTCTTGTAACCATGCACAGCTAAAATGAAGGGTTCTGTAATTTAAGGAGAATATATAGTGGTGGACGTTTTCTTGCTTGTCTTTGTGCGAAAGTGATCTTTTATTTTTTCTCCTTCCACTTGATACAGAATATTGCTATCATCTCAGAAGCTGCCAGCTCGGGTATTTCATTACAAGCTGATAGAAGAGCTAAAAATCAAAGGCGGAGAGTTCATATGACTCTGGAGTTACCGTGGAGTGCTGATAGAGCAATTCAGCAATTTGGTAAGTCCTGCACTGAATTTCACTTCTTTGGAGAAAATAATACTGGGCATAGTAAAACTCAACGCATGTGTTGGGTTTGGAGATACTTGGGTGTTGCATGTACCTTAAAGTATAGAGTTAAAATAGGAAATGGCAACCCACTCTAGTTTTCTTGCTTGGAGAATTCCATGGCCTGAGAAGCCTGGCGGGCTACAGTCCATGGGGTCACAAAGAGTCAGACATGATTGAGCGACTAACACTTTAAAGTGCAGAGTACATCATGAATGTATTTCTTAGTCATTTTACAAGCTGTAAAAGACCTGCAATAGGGCTTTCTGGCTTTATATTCAAGAATGGTGCTCTTTAGGAATATCTT
The DNA here is from genome assembly GCA_007570785.1 of Antilocapra americana. Taxonomy (NCBI): domain Eukaryota; kingdom Metazoa; phylum Chordata; class Mammalia; order Artiodactyla; family Antilocapridae; genus Antilocapra; species Antilocapra americana. Next base: position 8,982,667 of record ML663006.1, on the reverse strand, counting down.
TCTTGTAGACTTCTGGGGATGTATGTTACCTTTGTCAGCAGCTGCCACTAGATATCCTTTTCAACCCCCAGTGGCTTGAGTGAGGGCACATTGCTCCTTCCTTCCCCTTCCATCTTCATGTACCATGACCTGGCAATTAAAAAAAAAAAGAAAATTAAAATTAAAATTTTTTTTGGAGAATCCAGAGCAGCTGTGCATCAGCAACATTGTGGTCAACCAAACTGGGGTAGCACTTAATAATGCCATTATCACTTAAAAGAGTTTTATGGGAGTTTTTGTTCTCTTGCAAGGAGGAGTGTTAACTCTGAATACAAATGTTGTTCAAGTTCAAGTCATTGTTTGCAATTTTGTCCTTTTGGGGGAGTTGGGGCGATTGTTACATTCTTTACTTTTTCAGGATCAGTTCAGTTCAGTCGCTCAGTTGTTTGCGACCCCATGAATCACAGCACGCCAGGCCTCCCTGTCCAGCACCAACTCCCGGAGTCCACCCAAGCCCATGTCCATCGAATCAGTGATGCCATCCAGCCATCTCATCCTCTGTCGTCCACTTCTCCTCCTGCCCTCGATCCTTCCCAGCATTAGGGTCTTTTCCAATGAGTCAACTCTTCACATGAGGTAGCCAAAGTATTCGAACCTCAGCTTCAACATCAGTCCTTCCAATGAACACACAGGACTGATCTCCTTTAGGATGGACTGATTGGATCTCCTTGCAGTCCAAGGTACTCTCAAGAGTTTTCTCCAACACCACAGTTCAAAACCATCAATTCTTCGGCACTCAGCTTTCTTCACAGTCCAACTCTCACATCCATATACGACTACTGGAAAAACCATAGCCTTGACTAGATGGACCTTTGTTGGCAAAGTAATATCTCTGGTTTTTAATATGCTGTCTAGGTTGGTCATAACTTTCCTTCCAAGGAGTAAGCGTCTTTTAATTTCAGACATATTAAAAGACTGCAGTGATTTTGGAGCCCCCCCCAAAATAACGTCTGTCACTGTTTCCACTGTTTCCCCATCTATTTGCCATGAAGTGATGGGACCAGATGCCATGATGTTAGTTTTCTGAATGTTGAGCTCTAAGACTTTTTCACTCTCCTCTTTCACTTTCATCAAGAGGCTCTTCTTCACTTTCTGCCATAAGGGTGGTGTCATCTACATATCTGAGGTGATTGATATTCCTCCCGGCAATCTTGATTCCAGCTTGTGCTTCATCCAGCCCAGTGTTTCTCATGATGTACTCTGCATATAAGTTAAATAAGCAGGCTGACAACAATACAGACTTGACGTACTCCTTTTGTTCCATGTCCAATTCTAACTGTTGCTTCCTGACCTGCATACAGGTTTCTTAAGAGACAGGTCAGGTGGATACAGCTTACTATTAAGTGCTAGGAATAGATATCAGAACACTAGTATCTAGTGAACACAATCAGTGATTTTTTTTTTTTATGTCATTACAGGACGAACTCATAGATCAAATCAAGTTACCGCTCCTGAATATGTCTTTCTGATTTCTGAATTGGCAGGAGAACAAAGATTTGCATCTATTGTTGCTAAAAGACTTGAGAGTTTGGTAAGTTTTGTAGTTACATAGATGTGTGTAAAAGATGGTGTATGTTACTTGTCTTCTGTGCCTTGATTGGAAATTTTATGTTTGGATAGGGTGCACTTACACATGGAGACAGAAGAGCAACAGAATCTAGAGATCTTAGCCGGTTCAACTTCGATAATAAGGTACATTTCAGCTCTCAGTATCCGTGAAAAATTGTGGCAGTGTATAGTGTCTGTGAGGAACAGAAAAGGCAAGTGGTTACTGTTTAAAACTTTAAAGTTGCCTACTCTTATGATTTTGCTGTAAAATCACATGGCTTCCTGTAAGATGGAAAGCAATTAGGTCTTCAGTGATCAAATGTGCAGTATAATGATCCCTTCCCTGTGGGAAAAAAGGATTATAATAAATACTTATGGATGAATCAAGTAGGAGTTCGCAGCAGTAAAGAGTTGGTTATTTATTGAATGCCTGCTGTGTACAAACGTGTGAATGAGGCACTAGGCCATGTAAAGTTTACATGAAGGTAATTGAGTCCTGCTATTTTTTACTGTTTGGAACAATAGTAGTTTTTATAGCATTCATTTGGTTAAGTAATTGAAGAGTATCCAAATGCTGAAACTTGTTAAATGTCTTTGTTTTTTATTGCAGTATGGAAGAAATGCTTTAGAAATTGTCATGAAATCCATCGTAAACCTAGATTCTCCTATGGTATCACCACCTCCAGACTATCCTGGAGAATTCTTTAAAGGTAACTTTTAAAAATAATCATAAAAAAGGAAAATGAGTACTGACAAAGTATCACCTGTTAGAAGGTACTAAAACCCATTCTAAGAGGTGCTGTTGCTTTTAGTTTTCTTTGGATATAAAATGTATGAAATTTAGAAATTGATGGTTATCAGACACCTAAATTGACCTCTTATAATAAACAGTAGATTTACTAAATTTCATTCAGGTAAAGTAACATTACTCTTGAGTTTGTTGGCAATGTTGTGTACTTTTAGATTACTAGAGGAAAAGTGGTTTTGTTAAATTAATTGAGGGTGAGTATGTCAAATAACTTTTTGCATTTAATTTTAAGTATCTGGGTAAATCTGTGAAGGTTAGTGGGGAGTGTAAATATTGTTAAAATTGGCCGTATATTAACAGTTGTTAAAACTGGAAAGTGGGTACATGTGGGTTCATAGAATATTCTGTTTTTACATTTGTGTATGTTTGGAAATTTTTATATTAAGTCCTAAATAGTACTATGGAAATTCTTAGATGTATAGATTTTACCCCATTAATATTAGTAGTCTGGGAGATTTTAGTAGTTAGGAAACTATGAAAGTATTTTGGAGAATAAATAGATGTAAGATACTTGAAACATTGTCCTTATTAAGTTAACATTTTTTACTAGAAGTCCTTTCCAGTTGAGCTGGTGTTTACTGTTGGTAACAGTCCATATTGACACAGCTGGCAGGGCTGTTTATAATCGTTGATGGCATTTAACAAAACAGAAACCTATAAAACCTTAGCCCTGTTCTTTTTCTCCCTCTCCCTTTCCTTCTTGTTTTCTTTTCTGGTCATTGGAGGGATTGTCAAAATGACTTCCCAGTTTATTTCTAGTTCTCAAATAGTACATGTTATTTATTCACTGTTAGTAATGAAAACTAATCTAAAAGTGAATGATGAGGAGCCAATACTCTAACTACCTGCCGCCTTCCACTCTCATCTGGTAAGGTTACAAATGTTGACAGTTTGAACAGGAGCAGCCTAACAAACCCTTGTTCATGTTTGTCTAAACACAGAGCTGTTTAAAAACATACTCCTTGCAACGTACTTTTCTCTGTATATCACAGACATACATCTCTTGTAAGTTATTAGCTATAGCATGAACACATTTTTAACAGTTGTGTAATACTCTCTATCTAGCTTATGTAACAGTTCTTCAGTTATTCGTTTATTGATATTCAGGTAGTTTTCATTTTTTTTTGCATCACAAAGTGCTGGAGTTATAATGGCTATCCTTCTATTCAGGTAATTTCCTCATAGCATGGGTTCCTAAAATGAGGATTTTTTGCATTGGAGTTCTTTGGCTACTGAGTTGTCATGTCATCTGCAGAATCTAAACATTTTAAGCATGTAGCAGTCTAGCCACTTAAATAAACATGTAAATAGGATATAATTATGCTTCCTAGTGACCCTTTTCTCTTTCTTAAACCCTTATTAAGTCTGGGTTGGAACCTGGACACCAGTATTTTTTTTTTTTTTAAGTTTTATATATCATCCTCTTAGTAGCATAATTCAGAACGTGTTGACCATTACATTTGTTGCTAATCTTTTGCATTTCCTTGTCAATACTGATAGGTAATGTTTGGAAAGGAAACATGATTATTTCCTTATTTACACAGTTATTTAATCACTATCCTGCTGTGTATTCAAAATTCAAAATTGACTCTGTGAGCAGAGCAACTTTGTAGCCTGGAATCTCCAGTGCGAAAGATTGGTTTTGGATAAGACATCTTAGTGAAAACAGTATGTATAATGTAAAGTTAGAGTACTCTAGGATTTTGAAGTGCCTAAAGGTCTTTAGGGTCTGTGCGTTCCATTTAATTCAGCTAATAGGAATTATGGAAAATACATATGCTAAAACTTGATGTGGTTTAATTAGTTAGGTAACAGGTCATTGAGTCATTTGAGCTGTAACATTTTTTATGAATTTGTTTTATTTTAGATGTTCGACAAGGACTGATAGGAGTTGGCCTAATAAATGTAGAAGATCGTTCAGGAATTCTTACTCTAGATAAAGGTAATAATATGAATTTCATATATGTACATAACTTGCTGTATCATTACAGCCCATTTTGTTGTTTTTGTCAGTTTGAAGAGAAGGTTTCAAGTCTGTTGGTCTGTCTCTCACAAAGCATTCCTGGTGGGTTTTGCTACTATGTTTATTCAGAAAATTCAGACCTCTGTTCTCTTCTATGTAGCAGCAGTTCTCAAACTAGGTTGCAGATATAAGCAACTGTTGAGCTTTTTGAAAATACTTAAGCCAGGGCAGGAGCTCAGGCAGTGGTAATTTTCCAGAGCTCTTGGGTGTTCTATTTGTACAGCAAAAGTTGAGCTTCACTGACTTCTGGCACTTAATAACTTTATAAGTTATGGCTTAATATTGGAAAGCATTCTTATGTGCTAAATTGTATTCATGTTTTCAGTAAGTGAAGTTGAAGATGCAAAAATCTAATTCAGCAAACATCTTTTGACCACATAATATAGCTATACTAATTGCTAGAGAGGTAGAAGTGGTCACAGTATAGGCCCGTTCTGGAAACAGTACAGGAATTGTGAGGGAAGACTTTGGAGAAGAAAGTGAGACTTGAACTACGCTGAGATGAATAAACTTGTTAAATTGCCATTTGAATGCCTTAAATTGTTCATAAAATTTTGTCATTGCAGATTATAACAATATAGGAAAATTCTTGAACAGAATTTTGGGCATGGAAGTACATCAGCAGAATGCATTATTTCAGTATTTTGCGGACACGCTTACTGCAGTCGTTCAGAATGCCAAAAAAAATGGAAGATACGATATGGGAATCTTAGGTAAGTTGGGAAATTTTTTAAATGTCATGTGTATTCCTGATGAAATTTTTTTTTATACTTATATGTTGCTTTCTCTTATTCAAGATCTTGGTTCTGGAGATGAAAAAGTGAGGAAAAGTGATGTGAAGAAGTTTCTGACGCCAGGCTATTCAACATCTGGCCATGTAGAATTATACACTGTAAGTCTGTAACATGTGCATATTCAAGTATAGTGTGCTTTTCTGATAGACATCCTAAGACGTGAGTTTAATTTAAATTTCATTACTATTTTTTTTTTTTAACAGATAAGTGTGGAGAGAGGAATGTCCTGGGAGGAAGCTACCAAGATTTGGGCTGAGCTCACAGGACCAGATGATGGCTTTTATTTGTCATTGCAAGTAAGATTTGTTTCCTTTTCATGTTAATTGTTAAGATAATGTGTTTTCATTGCAGCATTGTAATTATCTGTTTGCTTTGTACTGATTTTCCAATTGTATTGATTTTCCAACTCTATTATGATAATTTATCATTGTAAGTGTGATAACATTTTTAGTAGTTTTTGAGGAGTATTATTAAATGCAAGTTTTAAATTATTACATATTCGAGGACTTCCCTGGCCGTCCAGTGGTTAAGACTCCATGTTTCCACTGCATGGGGCATGGGTTCTACCCTTGGTCAAGAAACTGAGATTCTCTGTACCGCTCAGCATGGCCCCCAAAATTGCATATTCTTAGTAAATTGAACTTTTCTCCCCATAATATAGTGAGTGACATTCTTTAGTCATAATAACACTTTATGTCTTCAAGGTTCAGTTTTCAGTTCCTAATGTAACTCCTTTCATTAGTATTTGCATGTGGACAGAGCTAAGGGGAGAGATAGCATGTGTATACATGTTTACATTTAGACATACACATGTACACACACAGAGGAATGCATATTTATCCTGATGAAAACTATGGAATTTTAGTTTCACCTCTTCTCTGATACTTTTCATCTTCTTTCTTTCACACCAGTAATCTTTATTCTTCAGGGCACACAGGATGATAATTATTATGGGCACTCTACCCCAATATTCACGAAAATACTTTTTTAAAATAACTTGTTTGCATATACTTGCCCCATTCTGTTTAAAAAACAGTTACACTATTTCTGCATGTCAGCATCTGACAATGATATAGTATACTCTTCTTTTAACCCTTAATTAATCTTAGATCTATAGGTAATGACAGTTTTACCAGCCAGACATAAAGTCTATCATTTCACATTTTCTTTTCTTGACTATCTTAAAAGATGCTACTATTTACTCTTCTGAGATGAGTTGCTGTCAGAGTTTGATGCTGTCAGAGTTCGATGGTGTTTCCTTTCCCTTTTATATTTAATTGTTCTTTTGTGCCTATATGCACAAAGAATTGTTTAAAGTTTGGAAATTTTATTAAGAGTTTATCCTGTATTAGTCATTTTTGGTCAGTATTCTCAGGTATATTCTACCAGGTAGATGGTATGCTCTTTTAATATGTAGTTTCAGATCTTTATTTTAGGAAGTTTTTTTAATTATTTCTATTTGTAAAATTTTTAGTATTTTCTTCCTTGAATTCCTCTGTTACTAGGACTCCTCTTATCCACACATTAGATCTTTACACTTGCCTTTAATGTTTATTTTCTCTTGAATTCTTAATCTTTCTTTATTTCTTTTTCTTTAACAGCTTTGAGATATAATTCACATACTGTATAGTTCACTCACTTGAATGTATAATTTAATGATTTCTGGCATATTACAGAATTTTTCAAAGTTAGGGTAAAATATACAACTTGCCATTTTATCCATTTCAAAATATACGATTTAGTGGCATTGATTATATTCACAGTGCTGTCCAGCCATCACCATTACAAAACTCCCCCAGCCTCTGATAACCTCTCTTCTTTGTCTAAATTTGCATATCTTGGTACCTCCTATAAATGGACTCATGCAATATATGACATTTGTATATGGCTTCTTTCACTCAGCATATTGTTTTCAAGGTTCATCCATGTTGTAACCTGTGTAGTTCTTTATTCCTTTTTGTGACTAGTACTCCATTGTGTGTATATAACACTTGTTGCTTATTTGCAAACATTTATGGAATGACAAACTGTAAATGAAGACCTGGTTCAAGAAGTAACTGTGTAAAGGAGACCAGTTTTGATGATGCCACCAGGAGGTTGAAACCATAAATAAGCTGTCTAGAGCATGAATCCTGAACTTTTTATGAGAGAGGTCAGATAGTATCATAGATCTTGCAGGGCATGCATCATCTCTGTTGACTCTTCTTTGTGAATTTTTTTTGCTTTCTTTCTAAGATACTTTGTCCTTCCCTTCCTTAAACTGTTCTTTAGGCATAAGATCAGTACAGATTTTGTCTGTAAGCCTGGTTTATGGTCCCTGACTCAGTAGCAAAGCTTTCAAACTGGATCTGGCTCTGGGGGTTGGGGAGGGAGGCGTGTGTGTGTAAATCTTATGATCCTCGTGAGGTTGTACGGAGTAATACATAGGAATTTCTTGTACATGAGTTTTCCCAGTGGTAGCATTTTATACAACTATAGTACAATATCACAATGAAGATATTGATACAGTTCACCAGATTTTATTCAAATTTCTCTAAGGCCTTGGATAGGATTTTGATTGGTCCATATAGGATATTGGTTATTGTCTTTCATTTGAAATTATTGCCAGAATTGAAGCACTGGTAGATTTTGTTGAAAATGATGATCCTTACCAGTTTCCCTGGAGTGAAAGGATGTGGTAACATTGCCCTTTGTTACTGTCTGCATGGTCGCAGACAGCTGGATGTGAGGAGTGAGGGCCCTCAAAGAGACATCTGAGATTTCCCTGGTGGTCAGTGGTTGAGATTCCACACTTCCAGTGCTGGGGGGTGCGGGTTCCATCCCTTGTCAGGGTACCTAAGATCATGCACACTGGAGTGCGGCTAGAAAGTTAAAGAAGAGGAGGCATTCTTCCAGGAAGGCATAGCCTATTTCTTTGAACCTGCTCAGCAACAAGCACATATGACTTACCATTTGTTTAATGTGTGTTGACAATAGGAAAGCCATGTCAGAATCATTTACGAAATTTTAAAAATAATGTTTATTTATTTATTTTTGGCTGTACTGGGTCTTCATTGCTGCTTGTGGGCTTTCTCTGGTTGTGGTGAATGGGGGATACTCTTTGTTGAGGAGCAGAGGCTCTAGGCATTGAGGCAGTAGATTTGGTGGAAGGACCTAGTTGTTCTCAGCATATGGGATTTTCCTGGACCAAGGATAGAACCCATGTCCCCTGCATTGGCAGGCAGATTGCTATCCATTGTACCACCAAAAAAGTCCACAAAATCACTTTCAATTCCTTTGTAGTGTAATACTTATTTTATAACTATAATAATTAACACTGTCAAGCTAGATTACATTGTTACATGCTTTAAACATTGCCTTAAGGTATAATTAAAGTATTTCACATCAGGTGATAAAAGATTTTTTAAATGTTCTTTTCACTCAACTAGTGTTTCACAGACTTTTCGGTAATTATATAAACAGTGTTTCAAGTCATGTAAACAAGTAAAAGACAAAGGATCTTTAATATCCACAAAAGGTAAAATACTGAGTCGTTTTATCCATTTAAGAATTATCTTAATCTAGAAAGTTAGTAGCTTAAGCAGACAATTTATTTTGTAGAAAAGGAAGTGTTAGTTGCTCAACCATGTCAGACTCTTTGTGACCCAGAGGACTATAACCCGCCAGGCTCTTCTGTCCATGAAGTTCTCCAAGCAAGAACACTGGAGTGGGCGGACATTGCCTTCTCCACAGGATCTTCCCTACCGAGGGATTGAACATGAGTTTCCTGCATTGCAGATAGAGTCTTTATAATCTGAGCCACCAGGGAGGCCCTGTAGAGGAGGGCTTTTTTGTAGAGGAGCTGGGAAGATATCTTTCAAACTTTTCCTTCAATTTGGCTCCAGAGACTCTTGCTTTGAAATTGTTCACTATTATTTAGAAGAGATACTAATTTCCCAACCTTATTTTTCCTTGAGTTAAATGGTGCTTTTTACAACTCCTTTGTCTTGGGATTTCTCTCATAAAGTCCAACTTTTAAAAATTTAAAAAAAAAACAAAACAGAAACACCAAGTTATATTGTTTGTCTAATGCATCCTTTTCTTCCACTTCTGCATCATACTGTGTATTATTTGTTCAACATTTGGCTTTCTCCTATGACAGCATTACTATCTACAGATCAGTTTGTGGTATTTCACCCTCACAAACAGGCTTAAAATTGTAGCACTGGTGGATTAGATGAATTCAGAGGACTGTGAATGATCAAAATTGTTTTCTTGAAGGTTTTATTTCATTGTAACTTGCAGGAAAGTAACATACCATAGAATTATTTCCCATGAAGACCCTTCCTGCCCCCTACTTAGATTCCTCTGTCCCATTTCTGAGCCTGTCTAGGCTGTTGAGTCCAGTGTCATGGACTAGAAGAAGCAAAATTTTCTACATTGAACATTGTGCTTTAAGTCTTATTTAACAGTTTTCTAAAAAATATCTTGACCTTCAGCCTGTCTCAGAGTTAAGGGCTTCACTTTGTTTAACTCAGATTACACAGCAGCGTTATCCTTTCTTCACAGTTCTGTATTTACCTACACATTTGGCATTATAGGTTTCCCTGGTGTCTTAGAGGGTAAAGTGTCTGCAGTGCAGGAGACCCGGGTTTGATCCCTGGGTTGGGAAGATACCCTGGTGAAGGAAATGGCAGCCTACTCCAGTACTCTTACTTGGAAAATCCCATCGATGGATGAGCCTAGTAGGCTACAGTCCGTGGGGTTGCAAAGAGTCGACACAACGGAGTGACTTCACTTTCATTTTCTTTCACTTTTGGCATTATAATCTTAAGGATAAGATTTGCTGATGTGATGGTACAAAAAGCAAGCCTGTCTTAAAATGTACGATCTTGACTATATATTTTCTCAACATTTTTTTTCTTTAATAGATAAGAAACAACAAGAAAACTGCCATCTTAGTTAAAGAGGTGAACCCTAAAAAGAAGCTTTTCTTAGTTTATAGACCAAATACCGGGAAACAGCTCAAATTAGAAATTTATGCTGATCTAAAAAAGAAATATAAGAAGGTATTTTTCTATTTGTACATGATGTTATATATGAATAATTTTTCATAATGTATTGTAAGTGTGTTTATATGTGAAATTTTTTTTGTCAGTTTTTTCTCTTTGATTACTGGAATATGGTTTTCAGGAAAAGTTTTTAACTTTTTTAAAAATTCTTGCTAAATTAATATCCCAGTCTTAATGTTATCAGTCATTAGGAAAATTATGATTATTTGAAGCAGCCTGTGTTGTCAGAAAAGGAAGCTTTAACCATGCTGACTACAGAAATTAGAATTTTTTTAAATGAAAGGAAGATGTATAAGACAAATACCTTCCCACCAACTCTTGCTTTTATTGTGAACTGCTGTGTTTACATTTGGCAGTGATTTCTAGAAAAACAGTGAATGCCTGTTGTTTCTAACTTTACTATGTAATTATTTTTGTTAGTATTACCTTATATTACTATTATTCCTAGTCATTTTCCACTTGAAAACAATTTGTAATTGTTAGCTATTTGAAATATTCATTACATAGGAAAGCCCTCGTGGGAGAGCTTTAGCATTCAGATGCAAGCAATAGCAAAGGCCAGGTTCTCTATGCAAAAATGATTTTAAATTGACTTCAGAGGTCAAATTAGGCAACCAGTGTGTCAGTGAAATTTTCATCTTCTTTTCACAGGTAGTCTCAGACGATGCTCTGGTCCACTGGTTAGATCAGTATAATTCATCTGCAGATACTTGCACTCATGCTTATTGGTTAGTATTTTTCTTTCTTTCACCATTCATTCCATTTGTCACGACTTAGTTTAAATACCTCTTTACTCTTTGGCAGTCTGTCCCTATAAGTACATGGCAGTTACCAGTTGCTTGTTGTTTCTTCAGTCAGAGGTACATCGTGGAGATCTCTGACCACGCACTGCTTACATCTTCCCTTTGCTGTTCATGGATGCTTCCTTACTTCTGACTGACTGTCATCTGCCTGCAGGGACTTAATTATCATGCTTGGGGTTGAGACTCAACTTTTTCTTCCTTCCTTCCTTCCTTTTTTTCTTACATTCCCCCGCCTCCCAAGTTTTATTGGTGTCCCAAGTCAGTTTGATTTTTAAGCCTAAGTAACGTCTAGGAAACCACAGAGATGGCTCAAGTAGCTAACAACAGTAGAAAACTTGACTGTTAAGCCCTGGAACCGATCCTGCTGTCCTGCTAGGCTAGCCAGAGTTGTTGTCAAGTCATTATATTCATTTCAGGGCATTGAGAATGGAATATCTTGGCCCACTTTATGAAAAGGGACTCAAGATATAGATGAATTTTAGCCAAGTTTTTATTTAGACACATGTAAGTAGATAGCTTTGCTTTGCTGTGACATAAGCAAGGTCTTGTTTGTTTTTGCTGAGGTCTTTTTCACTTACCTAATTTAGAATCATATATTTGTCCTTTAATAGTATAGAAATGACTGACAGAATTATCTTATAAACTGGCATTAATCCAGTAAACAAACATACTAAAATGACACTTGCAAAATGGCTATCAAAACCAATACATCAGCCCTGTTATAGGGAGCCAGACCCCAGAAATAACTGTAATTTTAAAATCAGTGGTGATACCTTAAATTGGATGGGATAATCGAATATGTGAAAAGAATTGCAGGCTCTGAAACTGTCACTTAAGGTAAATGATAGGGCAGTTTCCATTTGAAATTCAGGAGGTGTGAGCCTGGTGTGTGTGCATGATCATATATATATATATATATATATATATTTTTTTTTTTTAAATCTCTCCTAGGCGTGGCAACTGCAAAAAAGCAAGCTTGGGATTAGTTTGTGAAATAGGTCTTCGTTGCCGCACATACTATGTATTATGTGGTTCGGTACTGAGTGTCTGGACGAAAGTTGAGGGTGTTCTTGCATCTGTCAGTGGCACAAACGTGAAAATGCAGATAGTTCGCTTAAGAACAGAGGATGGACAACGTATTGTAGGTAAGTCTTTTTTTTTTTTTGGTTCAAGCTGTGAGAATAAAGAAAATCAGATCCTTGTTTTTCTTAATTTGCTTCATAACATCTTAGAATCTGTCTATTCCAGTGGTGGGGTAGAGTTTCCTTTCTGTCATGCTCTTAAAAGAATGAAGGGACGTTGAGCTTTTGGTTGTCTGTAGTTGGTTGTGGCTGAGGCTCTGATGTGCTTCTGCGCTGCCGGCAGTGCTCTTGCTCCCTCCCTCCCTGTTGACCTCTGTGCAGGCTCTCTGGTATGAAGACGAAGGATTCTCTGACGTCTGTCTCTTTGTGTTCGGGCCACGTGAGACTATGGAACTCAAAGCCACCTTGCACAGAGGCTGGACTGGAGTCACGCAGGGAGCAGGGGAGACCAGGCTAGCTGCTCCCACCAATCCCTCAGTGACAGGCTTCGCTTCACAGGAATCCACCAGTTACTGTACTTGCCTTGTCATGTGCTATTTTGTTTCTTTTGCAACAACCTTTCTTTGTATCATGGGTTGCCTGCGGGCCAGAGTCAGTCCATGAGCGTTTTGATCCTCAAGTATTTTTGGTTGCAGATTTCAGTTGAATTAGTTGCCACCTTTTAAAAATGAAAAGAATGGATTTCTTTCTACTTAAAAAAGATTATAGCACAGAGAAGCTTGGAGCATTGAACCCCTGTTCCCACATGAGAGAAGTTCAGGTTCCCTGATACCGGATATATACACTGTCCAGATTGCTGACTTCCACACTCTTCTGCTTAGAAGTTAGTGTTTCAGTGTGCATTTGAATTTGCAGCCACTATCTGGAGTCTCTTTGGTACATTAATACATACCAAAGAAGGTGGTGCTTGTGTACATTTGTAAACTGCAAAGATAATGGCTAGGAAGATCTTGTATCTGGCTTTCTCCTGCTCTGGCAGGTAGGTGGTGTTGCCCTAGCCACGTGAATGTGCTCAGACATTTGTGCGTAATGCTGCTGAGCGATCAGGCTGCTTCTGAAGGGGCCAGTTCAGTTATTTAGTATTCATTTAGCTTGTGTATGGGATTTGTGCATTAACTTAATATTATAACATCATTTGGAATTCGCTGTGAACCTGTAAAATACAGTATGAGTTCTCCTGGATGCAACCTTTATAAATTGTTTTCTCCTTGCAGGTTTGATCATTCCTGCAAATTGTGTGTCTCCTCTTATAAATCTCCTTTCAACTTCAGACCAGTCTCAACAGCTTGCAGTCCAGCAGAAACAGCTCTGGCAGCAGCGTCACCCCCAGAGCATCGCCAGCTTGAGCAGTACATAAGAACAGACAGGTTTCAACATGGATGTATCTGAAATGCTGTTGAAGCATATCATTTGCATAAAAATCAGGGACAGTTTCCAAAGAATTATATATTTTTTTTCAGTTGTGCTCTCTCTAGTTAATTTTCTTGGGAATAAGGACAAACCTGGAATAGATAGCAAAACTGAAAATCAGCAGTGCCGACAGTGGTACATCTGTCTTTCCTTGTGCTTTTCCCATGGTACTTACCGTATGCTTTTACTTTGGGTGAGCAGAGGGGTATGTGCGTGTGTGTGTCAGTCTGTTTGTTTGTGAGTTTGTTAAAAGCTGCGAACCATAATTGGTTTAAAAATGCTTGGAACTTCCCAAACTGGCTTTACTTTTATGTTATACAGTGCTCAGGGTTAACGCAGTACATCCATGCCATTGCTGTGGGACTTATCCCCGGATGCATGTGTTTTGAGTCTATAAATAGAGAAAATATATATTGGTTTCTTTTTCCAACTTATTAAAACAATAGGTTTATTAAAGCATGAAATGAAAGGTTGCATATCATGCATTCAGGTTCTTTTATAGTTTCTGTTCTGACAGTGCATGTCTTTGAAAGCATGCGTAAACAAGATTAACACAGAAGTCAAGTAACAGAGCGAAACATTTGTAGATGTACAGCATTGGTTATTGCATTTTTATAGTGTTTATACCTGGGTATTGCTTCAAGCCCTGCAAAATCTCCTCCTCCTGTTCTCCCTGCCCCAGGTTTCTTGTCAAGGTAATGAGTACATACATTTTTTTGGTGATAAAACTCTTAAAAGTTAATTTTAATGTATTAATAGCATTCCTAATGTGTGCTGCAAAAAAGGCTACAAGCCTGCTTTTCTTAAAATTACATCTTTCTTATCTTAAAGGTAGTTGTAGAAAGGAGTACAGATTGGCTTCTGTCTTGCAAACAATCTTTTTTTTTAACTTCATTATCTTAATTTGCTTTGTCACTCTTAAAAATGAAAACTTTGTACTTGAGTTGTAAACTAGACAATGAGGAAACACTTGAGGCTTCTGCTGTATGTTTATTTCTTGTTGTTATTGTTGTTACCCAGTAACTTGAATATTGTTTAACGTGTTGTAAGACATTGTAGAGTTTATCTCAAGCTGTTAAAAATGGTAATGTACAAATGTGAATAGACACTTATCTATAATATGGGTAAGTTTTGTTTCGCCTATAATAGATGTTTATAAAAACAAGTGAGGGGACAATTGGTCTTTTTGCTTCCTTTTTTTCCCCCCCTTTACTTTCTTTGCTTGCACAGGTTGCACTATTGAGAAACTGAGATTGTATAAACCTGGTCAAAAGCTGCAAGATACCACAATCTTGTAGATGTCAAATAAAAAGTTATTATACTAACCCGAAGTGGACTCTTGTTTAGGCCCTCACCACCTGCAGAAGTAGCCTGTGACGGAAACGCTGCAGAACTTGGCGTGTTGCTCAACATTCCAGGTAGCCTTAGATTTTGGCTTCAAACCCACCCCACAAAATCAAAGTGGTATTGAGGAAGGGGTGAAATAATAGTGCTTTCAAATGTTTTGCAAGTTGAACTGTTCTCCTTTGTTCCTTTCTAAACTTATTGCAGGATCTGGTGAGATGTATGTTCAGTGATGGGTAAGCTAGAGCTGTCATCCTCTTGTGTTTCTACAAGCCTGAGTTTAGTTAGATCACGTTCACCATAAGTTTTCTTTCTTTGGATTTATTTATTCTTGACGCCTAAAAGAACAAATTGAGAATAATTTCGGTTCTTTGGCATATTTTGCCTAGTGGATGCAACTTTTATCCTCAGTCTATCCTTGTATCTCAGGCAGTGATCCATGTGAATACCAACCAGTGTCCCTTGTTAGGGCCTTTAGACCCAGCTGGCAGCCAAGAGCAGAGTTGTCCAACTGCACCAAAACTTCCCAGTTAGTTCTGTTTTTAAATCAGGAGCCTAGTCAGCTTCCATCAGCACACCAAGGGAGATAGAGCTGTGGAGAGGAAGCCTAACCAGCCTGCTCCCTCCAGTGAGACAGAATGGCAGGGTTGTGGAAGAGGGACTGTCTCTTGTAGGCTTGGCCCAACTTTGCTTTTTTTGTGTGTGCGGGCATCTCTTTTTTTTTTTTTTAAGCAGGTTATGTTTTTTTTCCAAGCAGCTTCAGTATGAGGATTCTTTAAAATGAAATTAGTTGACCCTCACAATTCACGATGTAATGTTTGCTCTTGGAATAGCTATCACATTACAGAGGGGGATGTGTATGTCCTGTTCTTTGTAGAACAGCTTTGTTTTGCATTTTTAAAAAAGGTCCAGAAATAAGTCCTGTGAAAACTCTCAGAGTAGACCTCGGAAAGGCAGCCATGTAAACGGATGGGGAGCTGAGGCGCCAGCTGCCCACGTTTAGGGTGGTGCGGTGTGCACGTGAGCCCTCGGAGCCCATGCTCCTCTCCGGAGGTGAACATACGACCTTACACTGTGCCCTTATCCAAGTCAGCAAGTTTTAGGTTGGTAAACATGGGGAAACCCAGCATTCAATGTCCTCCTCTGTCGAAAAAAAAATCAAGTCTCAAACGAGAGCTAACTTCTGTAAAACAGGTCTTGTATTTCAGGATCTGAATGCCACGTCTGAACCCAAGGACCTTGTTGAACCATATGTGAGTCCATTTGGCCTCTGTAATGCCTTTTCTCCCTTTTTAGCAATATGGCTCTGAGCACAAACATCTGATTATGAATCATGTTCGTGTTTTCAGAGTTTACAGTATCGATTGTGCTGAAAACCACTTTCCCAGTCCAGAGCTGCTCAGATGGTATTGGGGGAGGTTAGTGTTCCCCTGATCTAGCATCCTCCATGCTGCAAGGTCTCTAGCTGCAGTTTAGTGGGATTATCCAGATATGTATCAATGATGCAAATTCCTAAAAGTATTAATGTATTTTTAAACACAACTTGATGAAAAAGTAAATATCTTAAGCAATTTTCCCTTTCTGCTGCTAAATTGCTGATACAACTCTTCAGTATCTTTTTTTCACATCTGTATATAAGTTAGCAAGAACCTGCATCCAAAGTAATGTAGGAGTGTGTGTATGTGTATATATATATTTATTCCAATCCAGTTAGCACTTCAGAAACCTTTTTGAGTTGCAACAGTAAAACCTTTTAGTTTTATCTTGCTTCAGTCTGTAAAGGTTAAAGTTCTAGATTACCAAACTCCAGGGGAATATAATATTTTAGAGGCACAATTTTCTGGCTATACCCCCTGGGGCATTCATTTGCTAATCTCTGTGTGATGCTATCAAAACAACTTCTAACAGGGATGACAGGCAAGGGTACCAGGACAGCACTTAGAGTTGTATAATGGGAACCTTTCCCTCAGTCCCCTTCACTTTCCCAGGAGGGGGAAGAAAAGCAATGGATTAGAAATGATTGATACAGCTCAATTGATGAAAGTAGGAACAGAGGAAAAGTGTTTCTCTTGGGTCCTTTTCTTGATTAGATGTTGAGAGGAAAGTCCCTATGCAATTACTGTCTTAAAAAATGTACCTGAATGACATTCGACAGTTTCTATGAATGGTGCTACATAAAGAGTCGCTGTGAAATTGGTACCCGGTTAACAGATGTTTGGTGAATGCAGGCATCCCAGTGGTAGATACCTTCCTGTATCTGAGGTCTCCTTGGCTAACACCACACCCAGGTGCAAGCACTGCATGCCTTGCTGCTGGAATATGCAGCAGGCAGTCCATGTTGTGGCTACAGCTGCAAGCAAAAACCATTTGTAAAAAGTCCTCGTTGGATGCCAGTTGTCTAATACAAGGCAGTGCGTTTTAAGGGCATATAAGTGAAGGAAACACATTTAGATACCTGCAACTCTAGCTGACTAGTAATTTTTTTGAGTACTTGAGGTGAGATCTAAAACCCACCTTCTAATCTTACGCTGTACTTATATATATGTACATAATGTGTATATATAGAAATGTTGAGTTCTTTTGAATTCTGAATGTAAATATTTCTTGTAAATTGGGACCCCACCCACTTGTTTGTCTCTTTTCCCTCCTCCAATTCTATTTATTCTTTTCTTGATTTCCCATAGAGGGCTTCTTAAAAAAATTTTTTTTTTCTTTTTTGCTGTAGAAACGTATGAAAAACTTCAGTTGAATTTGTTTGTATTTTAGAATTTGGTTTTACATCTTTACTATAGAATTCCTGTGTCTCTTTTGTGTTAATATTTTTCAACATGCCTGATTGTGTTTTGCATTTTTATTACAAATTTTTTACTGTGTGCAATGCATTGTATTGGGGGAATGTACTTGAGTGCAATTTCTGATACTGTCATTATATGACTAGTTATGCTCATTTATGTTGCTCTTTGGAAGCTATAGTGAGCCTGTTTTCACCTGAAAAGATTTCTTCCCAAGACTTCCTTTAAGCTCCTCTAACTTCTTCAGTGCATTTGGGATCAAACTCAACTCTTCAGTAAACCTGACTTGTTTCTACCCTTGCAGTTTTTCAGGCCTGCACCACATCCTTCATCCTTGTGGCTTTCCAGCCAAGAGGGAAATCTTGTAGATCTGAACAGTGATGTATGGGCTGCTGCTGCTGCAAATTTTCTGTTTCTTAAAAGAAGTTGAGTCTGTCCTTTTAGCCTTCAAATAATAATCAGAAACTTACTTTCCAGTGAGAATGGGTGATCTGCTTCTGTCCCACCAGTTAAGGGGTGGAGACAGGCCTGGTACCTGCTGGTGTCCACACTGGCAGGCGAGGTTAGAGAATGTCCTTCCAGGGATGGCTGTCCTCCCGAGCAGAGCAGCATAGCTGCTCGTGCAGCTTCCAGGAGCCTTCAGCCCAGGGGCCGATGCTGTGTGTCCGCTGTGGGGGGGACGGGCTGGTGGCATCCCTTGGGCCGTCCCACCACCAGCGAGCTGTTGAGTTGATCTTGACTAGATTGGCTGTGAACCTAGGAGCTGAGAAGGATGCAGGCACTCTTAACGATTAGATTAGTGCTGCCAGGAGGGCCTACCCAGGAGTGGCTCACAGAAGTGGTGGTAATCATTACCACCACTGTGGTAACAGGCAAACACTGTTTCTACCAACAGATTTTGCACTTTTAAGAAAATATTCCTCTGTAACTTTCAGGAAAGACTATGAGCATTTCTTGGGCCTTTCATTCATGTACACGTTTCATTCGTTGCTATGAGCTTGGTAGACTTACTGACAGAAGTTGTCTGTATTTAGGTAAGTCTTAGTAACCTAGTGTGTCTTGAAAGAGGACCTGTTAGAGGTGAGCGCCTCTGTCAGAGGCTTTCCTTCTCTGATGCCCAGGACAGTTGAACCACGTGGTTTGCAGCAGCAGCTCTCAGGCTGAGGCCACACCCTTGGAGTGCAGAGTCGAGCAAGGGCTGCCACCTGGGACGTAGGCTGTCTTCCATTACTTGCAGGTCAAGCCTCCTTAGGGCTGAGGGCCAGTCCTCAGGCTCCTACTGATAACCCCCCGGCTTTTCCACCCATCTCCCATCCTGAAGGCCTTTCTTACTATGACAGTATTTGTGGCACTGAAGAGGATAAAGAAGCTTGAGCCTTCTTTCTGACTTCCACTTTAAGGGGCAGAGAGCTTGTATTTTCTACGTAGCACATTGCAGTCTCGCCGCCATCAGAAAAAAGAAAAAATCATCCTGTTCATGGTTTATACTGAATTTTCAAACTACTGATATTATTTTTCAATAACCACTTGTATCTACCATCAACCATGAGAGGTGGGAAGAGGTACGCTGTATCTCTGCAATAAAACTTTTGCCAGGTTCTACCTCCCGCTGAGCAAAGGATACTTTTGTACTTAGGCATAGATCTTCCTCCTTTACTAATCTGACATGGTGCATCTTGAGACAACATGTGATGGAATCCAAAGACAATTTGAAACAAAGGTGGATGTAAAACTCTTTTGGTTGTTTTTGTTGTGTTCTTTTTTACAATCTCTCTTTTTATATTGCTACTCTGTTTTGAATGTCCGTCAGTGTATGAAGGGTACGCACTGTTCTGATGATACTGCACTGCTTCTTCAGCCTTCTGTGGTGATACAGTACCAAGTGTCCAGAAACAATTGTTCTAACCGTTTTGATTTGTAACTTTAAAAAAAAATTGGGTCTCATGCAATAAAAAATGTATTGGCTGCATTTAGCGAGGTTTATACCCTTGCACGTAAAAACGATCAACCATGAAGCGTAACAAAATTCTGTATTTAGTTTTTTGTTGTTGTGTTTTCTGATTTTTGTTTCTTTTTTGTTTTGTTTTGTTTTTTCTTTTTTTGTAAGATTCTTAAATAAATTAAACTGGCTAAGATGCTGCTTTTATCTGTGTTTTCTTTGACTGGGCTCTGAGTACCTGTTGAAGCTGTGTTGGGGCTCACCATGCTGACTTAGAGAGCTTCTTTCCAATGGGGGCTTGGACTTTTTATTGCCTTTGTATTTTAAAAGAATTCTAGGAGACGTCTTAACGATGAGGATAAAAAGCAACCCAGAGCTTGTTACAGCAAAAAAAAAAAAATGGCTGCCCCGCTTAGAGCTTCAATGAGTTGGCACTGGGTGCCCGGGCCGGGGGTGGGGGTGGGGCTCAGGTCACAGATGTCCTCTGCAAGGTGCCACAGTGTTGGAGAACTTGGGGGTATGAGGCTTGCTATTGAAAATTCATTCTTATTGCTGCACAGCCGTCCAATCCGTGAGTCTGAGATTGGAGCTCTGCTGATGAAAAACAAAATGGAAACTACTGCAGACAGCTCAGTGTGTGCCAGTAACTGTGCGTGCTTTCCACAGTCCTCAGTCCTCTGCTAGTTCTCAGATGAAAAGCCTTTCTATTTCTAAGGCTTGTGGAATTGGTGCCTGAATTTCATATTTCTTCACTAAGTATTTAATAAGCCACTGCTGCGTGTCTAGCATTGGGTCACGTGGCTCTCTTTGGGGGATTCTTCATGGGTAGTTATTCTCATGTCAGACAGCAAATAAGCGATCAGGTTAAGGTTCTGGTGGTCATGGGAGCTAGGAAGGAAGCATCAGGAATGCCAGGTATGGGGGGCGGTTGTAAAGGGAGGAGGAGGTGATCCACTATCCACTGGCACCAGACTGCTTTGTGGAGCCTGCAGGGGACAGAGAAATGGAGGGTGGTGAGCTCTGGGGCCCATGGATGGCGAAGTAATGATCAGCCTGGAAATCCAGTCAGATCCTTGCACTGGGCTTGGGAAGCCAGAGAATTTGAGAATGAACAGGAGAGAAGATACTACAGGACACCCAAAACGGTGAGTAGATCCCTATGTCCCACACGTGTGTGTGTTTAAGCCTCCCTGCCTCTGTTCACCTCTATGGGAGGTGAGAGTCAGCACTCACTTCATAGATAAGATGGGCACAGAGGTTGGGGGAACTGCAGGGGTGGTCTGGACCAGGGGTCCATGCCACTCACTGTTCTCTAGATGTGGACATAGGTATTTAAAAAAAAAACGTTAAAAAAATGTCTAGAGTCTGGCTTGTTTGTGAGTCCTCCGTGGGCTTTGAAATGCTTGAGAGAATCATGTTCAATTTGTAGCTTGAAATACTTAAGGGAATTTAATCAAATTTGTAAATGGTGTTCACATGAGATAATTGAGCATTAATTGAACAACTGAAAGGGAGTGTTTTACACTTTTAACTGAAATCTCACAAAAATATTTATAAATTGAGCATCAAGATTTAAAGAAAACTTGTTCTTAAATGTATAACCTTAATACATTGAGTATTAATCTGAATAAGAAGAAATGAGAGGCCGGACTTCATGGAGAGCCTCCACCGTCCTCACTGAGTTTTCCTGTTAACGGTTCCAGTTTGCTTTGACTTTATTCCCCTTCGGGGATTCATCTGTAGTCCAGGTCTGCTTTCTGCCTCACATGGTGTTCTCCTGGGCCTCCACACCACTGACCTTTGGGCCAGTCCATTCTTGATGCGGGGTAGGGAGAGGTGGGGGTTGTCCTGTGCATTGTATGGTGGTGAGCACACCCTTATCATCTACCCACTAGATACCAGTCGTACATGCTGCATACCCTGCACCCTGCCAGTAGTGAAAACCCAAAATGTCTCCAGACATGGCCTCTTGAGGGGAAAAACTGTTTCTAAGCAAGTTGGTCACACAGAGGCCAAGGCTGGTGTCTGATCTGTGTGTCTGCACACGTTTGTGCTTTATAGAGGACAAGGCCCGTGAACAAGGGGGCAACACCCCTGAGATAATGGAAAATACAAATGTTAACTGGCTAGGGGGTTTGGAGTATGTACAATACAATTTCCATAAGTATGAATATTTATCAGCTAGTCATTTGAGAGCATGATGTAAAGAAGCCATCTGTGAAGGCCTTTATGGAGAGAAAGGAGGCTAAAAGAAATGTGCAAAATGTTTATTTTTAGAGCCCAACTCTCAGCAAGTTGGCTCTGTCCTCTGAAAGCTGCCCACTCTGGGCGTCAAGTGCCTCTTTGGGTTAGGAGAGGCAAGTGCCACACTGCCGGTTCCAAACTACCATCCCATTAGGAATCCCCACCAGATAGCATGCAAAGGTAAGATGGCTAGGTGAACGCTAAATTAGTCTGGAGTACTTCGTTTTCATGTTTGTGATTGGTTGTTTACTTGAATAAGTAACACCAGCACCTGACAAGTCAACAGGCAGATGAGAATGCACACTGAGCATTCTTTCTGCTCCTCCTGCTTGGCCCTGGTTCTCATTTCCAAGGCAGTCATTCTCGCCAGTTTCTTCAGTATCCTTTCTTGGGGAACTTGAGAGGGTAAATTTTTGAGTATCACAAAAAATGCCCTAGCTTCTGTTGTTTATCTGAGGTTGTAGGCAAGATTCATTTTCACAAAGATGGATGTGCAATTATTGGAGAAAGGCAAACTAGAATAAATTATTACTTGTAGAAAATAGAGACATTCATGAACCTTTGGTAGAAAGTCAAGTGTTCTGTGAAGATGCCCACTGTTTAGAGACATAAGAGATCCTTGGAATGTACTTTTTCATCTCTAGTCCTAGATCAAGAGGAGTTATAGAATCCTCTAAATTTCTGCATTAATACTGGATTTCCATTTAGCTGTTTCCACAGTGCATGTTTTCACATGTGTGTTTCCTGTTCAGAGGTATTGCTATGCAAATAGGATTATTCTGTTTGCGGATCAGACTCACCAAACTTCCGAGGTCTATCACATCGGCAGAGCATGGTCCACGGCTCTATCCACTCCACTCTTGCCTAGTTTTGAATGACCCTGGAAGCTAAGAATAATTTTTATTTTCTTAAATGTTTGGAAAAAATACATTTTTGTTTGTTTTATATTGATTTATGGCTGCATTGGATCTTCATTGCTGTACATGGGCTTTCTCTAGTTGTGGCAAGTGGTGGTTACTTTTCATTGCCGTATGCAGGCTTCTCACTCTGGTGGCTTCTCTTGTGGAACATGAGCTCTAGAGGCTTGCAGGCTTAATTGCCCCTTGGCATGTGGAATCGTCCCAGACCAGGGATCAAACCCATGTTCCCTCCATTGGCAGGTGGATTCTTAACTACTAGATCACCAGGGAAGTCCCAGAATATTCTGTACCATGTGAAAAATACCTGATATTCAAATATCAGTGTTCACAAAGTCCTATCGGAATCCAGGCATGCCCATCATCTGATGTATCATCTAAGGCTATCTATAATGGCAGACTTGCACAGTGAGAGATAATGTGGCCTGCAAAGCTTAAAATATTGACAATATGGCCCTTTTCAGGAAAGCTTGCCAGGTCCTAGTCAATAAAACAAATAATGGCAGAAACATAACTGAAAATGAACAAATTTGGGTGTAGACTTCTGATCAAAACCCAACTTGATGTCAAGTATGGTTTTACTGTCCAGAGGATATAAACCACACTGGAGTCACCGCTAAGTTAATCATGATACTTTACCCACAACCTGTATGGGTCTGACTGCCTAGTTAACTAGCTTTTTAGGTCAGTGTTCTCTGAATGTTTTTGCTCACGTAGTCTTTTTGTTTTGTTTGTTTTTTGGCTGTGCCCTATGGCATATAGGATCTGCAGGATCTTAGTTCCTTGACCAGGGATCAAACCTGTGCCCTCTACACTGAAGCACAAAGTTTGAACCACTGGACCGCCAGGGAAGACTTTGGTCACGTATTCTAGTAAGCATTTCTGAGTATATGTCCACTGTTAATTTATTAAATTATTTATAAGTCCTACGTGTGCTTCTGACTATTATGTATGCAGTAAATCCCACATATATAGAAGTTTAAATATACCCTCAACTCCGACAAGTCACCTTCTTACCATCTGGGGCAGGTTCACTCCACTTTGGAACTGATGGCCCCAGAATGGTATCAAATTTCCTAACAATTTCAGGACTTTTCTGATGCTTTTCCCTTAGGCAAAAAAGGTACATATGTTGTCTGACTGCTTTCTTAGGATGTTAGAAGAGTTTTGAGAATTCTTAGAGCTTTATCCCATCAAACCTCCCTAATCTTATAGATGAGCTAAGGCCCAGATAGGTTAAACAAGTTATTTGGCTAAAGAGTTGGCTTCACAGTGGATCCAGAGCTAAAGCTTATCCCCTGAGGCTCTTCCACTGGACTCTACTTTCTCCTTCATCTGTTGTGTTACCTGGCAAGTCACTCTGTGACATACATTCTAGATCATTCTAAAACCACTCATTTAAAAGAACCTATCTTGAGTTCAGGGTGTTTGAGCATAAGCCACCTGTTCTCTTTGCTTGGCCCTGCAATAAACCTTTCTTTGCTAAAAATAAATAAAGCTAAAGAGACTTATTTGAGAGTTTCATACAGATTCATTTCTCTTTTTTTTTGGCTGTGCTAGGTCTTAGTTGTGGCATCTGGGATCTAGTACTCTAAGCAGGGATTGAACCTGGGTCCCCTATATTGGGAGCACAGAGTCTTACCCATTGGAATCTGTAAATTTGACTTTTGGGGGGATAAAAGGTCTCTGCAGGTGTCATTACAATTCTTGAGATAAGATCATCCTGCATTAATTAAAAGTGGGTCTTCAATCCAATAACAAGTGTTCTTAGAAGAGCCAGGGAGAAGACACACAGGGAAGGCCATCTGAAGGCAGGGCTGAAGTGATGTTAACCACAAGCCAAAGAATGCGTGTAGCCATTCTGGAAGCTGGAAGAAGGAAAGGATCCCCCCTCAGGCCTTTAGAGGGAGCATGTCCCTGCCCACACCTTGGTTTCAGACTTCTGGCCCCCAGAACTGAAAGCAAGTAAGTCTCTGTTGTTTTAAGCCACCAGTTAGTGGTAATTAGATAATGGCAGCCCCAGGAAGCTAACACATCTTTTATGGAAAGTGAGTTGTGAGCAGGAAGAAGGTTATAAATAGGAGTTACCACCTGCAAATGAGAATTGATCTTGCTTTGCCTCATTTCTAGGAGCACACTGAGGCCCTTTATGGAATGTTCTATATGCCTTAACTAGACTTTCAAGAATGCAGTCTTTCCTTTATATGGCTTAAACTCAAGGAGACCACCCAAATGCAATAGTGGGCATTAGCCAGAGGGGCTGCTAGGCAGGGAAGTCTTCAGAGGTGGGATAGTTGAGCTGGGCTTTGAGGGGTGAGCAGGAGTTTGCCAAGTGAAACACAAGGGCAAGTTGGTGTGATGAAGGCTCTGATGTGGGGATGAACAAGCACCAGGGTCGTAATCTAGTCTCGTCTAAAGAAGAACTCATGGGAGACAAGGGGTAAGGAAATGGCTCCACTGTAGTGGGGTGAGAGGGGACAGCTAAACAGGGCAGCCATGCCTGTAATGATAAGCGTCATCACAACATAGGGATAGTCTTCTCCTACTGTTCCTGCAATAGTGCCTGAGACGTAGTAAACACTTGATAACTATTAATATTTGTTGAATAAAGGGAATCCTCCTCCCTTCACCATGATCTCAATAGATGTAGGAAAAGCATTTGGGATGAGGTGGGAGGGAGGCTCAAATGGGAGGGGATATATGTATATTTGGGGTTTCCCAGGTGGTGCTAGTGGTAAAGCACCTGGCACCAGTGCAGGAGATATAAGAGATGCAGGTTCGATCCCTGGGTCGGGAAGATCCCCTGGAGGAGGGCATAGCAACCCGCCCCAATATTCATGCCGGAGAATCCCCAGGGACAGAGGAGCCTGTCGGGCCACAGTCCATGGAGTCGCTTATAGTTGGATATGACTGAAGCGACTAAGCACACATATATGTGTGTGTATATATATATATATATATATATATAGCTGATTGACTTTGTTGTGCAGCAGAAATTCACACAGTATTATAAAGTGATTATATGTCAACAAAATAAATAAAACATAACTTTAAAAAAAGAAAGCATTTGGGTTTCCCTGGTGGTCCGGTGGTTCAGAATCCACCTTGCAGTGCAGGGGATACCGGTCTGATCCCCGGTCCAGGAAGATCCCCGTGCCTCAGAGCGGGTAAGCCTTTGCTTTGCAACTACCAAAGCCCGTGCACCCTAGAGCCCTTGCTCCACAACAAAAGAAGCGCTACACTGAGAAGCCCATGAACTACAACTAGAGAATAGCTCCTGCTCACTGCAACTAGATAGAGCCCGTGCGCAGCAACAAAGACCCAACACAGCCAAAAATAAAATTAAAAAAATGGAAGTCTGATTCTAAAAAAGCATTTGACAAAATCCAACTCTTTTATGATAAAAACACTCAACAAACTAGGAAGAGAAGGGAACATCCTTAACTTGATAAAAGGCATCTATGAAAAGGCCAGAGTGAACATTATACTTAATGGTGAAAACCTAAAATCTTTACCCCTAAGATCAGGAACAAGGCAAGGATATCTGCTCTTACTGCTTCTATACAGTTCTGTCCTCGAGGTTGTAGGCAGAGCTATGTGGCAAGTAAAAGAAAATGCATTGCATTTGGAAAGGAAAAATGATAACTCTGTATATGCAGATAACATGATCTTATATAGAGAGTATCCTAAAGAATCTACATGCAGACACAAAACAACTATTACAGCTAAAAAGTGAATTCAGGAAAGTGGCAGGATAGAAGACTATAGAAAAATAAGTTGTGTTTCTACACACTAAAGATAACCCTAAAATTAAGAAAACCTCACAATTGCATCAAAAATAATGAAATACTTAGGAATACATTTAACCGAAGGAGTACAAGGCTTGTATACTGAAAACTATTTTAAAAAATATTGAAATTAAAGAAAAAGAACTAAATGATTGGAAAGACATCTTGTACTCATGGATTGGGAGAGTTAACGTTGAAATTAAATTGCGCAGGAGGGCCGAGAGGAGCTACTCCACTTTCAAGGTCAGGAGTGGGGGTCGTGAGGGGATACCCCTCATCCAAGGTAAGGAGCAGCGGCTGCGCTTTGCTGGAGCAGCCATGAAGAGATACCCAACGTCCAAGGTAAGAGAAACCCAAGTAAGACGGTAGGTGTTGCAAGAGGGCATCGGAGGGCAGACACACTGAAACCATAAAAACAGAAAACTAGCCAATCTGATCACATGGACCACAGCCTTGTCTAACTCAGTGAAACTAAGCCAAGCTGTGTGGGGCCACCCAAGACGGTCGGGTCATGGTGGAGAGACAGAATGTGGTCCACTGGAGAAGGGAATAACAAACAACTTCAGTATTCTTGCTTCGAGAACCCTATGAACAGTATGAAAAGGCAAAAAGATAGGACACTGAAAAATGAACTCCCCAGGTGGGTAGGTGCCCAATATGCTACTGGAGATCAGTGGAGAAATAACTCTGGAAAGAATGAAGGGATGGAGCCAAAGCAAAAACAATACCCAGTTGTGGATATGACTGGTGATAGAAGCAAGGTCCGATGCTGTAAAGAGCAATACTGCATAGGAACCTGGAATGTTAGGTTCATGAATCAAGGCAAATTGGAAGGGGCCAAACAGGAAGGAGATGGCAAGAGTGAATGTTGACATTCTAGGAATCAGCGAACTGAGATGGACTGGAATGGGTGAATTTAAGTTAGATGACCATTATATCTACTATTGTGGGTAGGAATCCCTTAGAAGAAATGGAGTACCCATCATGGTCAACAAGAGTTCGAAATGCAGTACTTGGATGCAATCTCAAAAATGACAGAATGATCTCTGCTCATTTCCAAGGCAAACCATTCAATATCACAGTAATCCAAGCCTATGCCCCAACCAGTAATGCTGAAGAAGCTGAAGTTGAACGGTTCTATGAAGACCTACAAGACCTTTTCGAACTAACACCCAAAAAAGATGTCCTTTTCATTATAGGGTACTGGAATGCAAAAGTAGGAAGTCAGGAAACACCTGGAGTAACAGGCAAATTTGGCCTTGGAGTACAGAATGAAGCAGGACAAAGGCTAATAGAGTTTTGCCAAGGGAACACACTGGTCATAGCAAACACCCTCTTCCAACAACACAAGAGAAGACTCTACACATGGACATCACCAGATGGTCAACACCAAAATCAGACTGATTATATTCTTTGCAGCCAAAGATGGAGAAGCTGTACACAGTCAGCAAAAACAAGACCAGGAGCTGACTGTGGTTCAGACCATGAACTCCTTATTGCCAAATTCACACTTAAATTGAAGAAAGTAGGGAAAACCAAATTTACACTTAAATTGAAGAAAGTAGGGACCATTCAGGTATGACCTAAATCAAATCCCTTATGAATATACAGTGGAAGTGAGAAATAGATTTAAGGGCCTAGATTTGATAAACAGAGTGCCTGATGAACTATGGAGGGAGGTTTGTGACATTGTACAGGAGACAGGAATTAAGACCATCCTCATGGAAAAGAAATGCAAAAAAGCAAAATGGCTGTCTGAGGAGGGCTTACAAATAGCTGTGAAAAGAAGAGAAGTGAAAAGCAAAGAAGAAAAGGAAAGATATTCCCATCTGAATGCAGAGTTCCAAAGAATAGCAAGGAGAGATTAAAAAAAAGCTTTCCTCAGCAATCAATGCAAACAAATAGAGGAAAACAACAGAATGGGAGAAACTAGAGATCTCTTCAAGAAAATTAGAGATACCAAGGGAACATTTCATGCAAAGATGGGCTCAATAAAGGACAGAAATGATATGGACCTAATAGAAGCAGAAGATATTAAGAAGAGGTGGCAAGAATACACAGAAGAACTGTACAAAAAAGATCTTCATGACCCAGATAATCACGATGGTGTGATCACTAACCTAGAGCCAGACATCCTGGAATGTGAAGTCAAGTGGGCCTTAGAAAGCATCCCTATGAACAAAGCTACTGGAGGCGATGGAATTCCAGTTGAGCTATTCCAAATCCTAAAAGATGATGCTGTTAAAGTGCTGCACTCAATATGCCAGAAAATTTGGAAGACTCAGCAATGGGCGCAGGACTGGAAAAGATCAGTTTTCATTCCAATCCCAAAGAAAGGCAATGCCAAAGAATGCTCGAACTACTGCACAATTACATTCATCTCACATGCTAGTAAAGTAATGCTCAAAATTCTTCAAGCCAGGCTTCAGCAATACGTGAACCGTGAACTTCGAGATGTTCAAGCTGGTTTTAGCAAAGGCAGAGGAACCAGAGATCAAGTTCCCAACATCTGTTTGAACATTAAAAAAGCAAAAGAGTTCCAGAAAAAATCTATTTCTGCTTTATTGACTATGCCAAAGCCTTTGACTGTGTGGATCACAATAAACCATGGAAAATTCTGAAGGAGATGGGAATACCAGACCATCTGACCTGTCTCTTGAGAAACCTGTATGCAGGTCAGGAAGCAACAGTTAGAACTGGACATGGAACAACAGACTGGTTCCAAATAGAAAAAGGAGTGTGTCAAGGCTGTATATTGTCACCCTGCTTATTTAATTTATATGCAGAGTACATCATGAGAAACACTGGGCTGGAGGAAGCACAAGCTGGCATCAAGATTGCCAGGAGAAATATCAATAACCTCAGATATGCACATGACACCACCCTTATGGCAGAAAGAGAAGAGGAGCTAAAAAGCCTCTTGATGAAAGTGAAAGAGGAGAGTGAAAAAATTGGCTTAAAGCTCAACATTCAGAAAACTAAGATCATGGCATCTGGTCCCAGTGGAAACAGTGTTAGACTTTATTTCTTTGGGCTCCAAAATCACTGCAGATGGTGATTGCAGCCATGAAATTAAAAGACACTTACTCCCTGGAAGGAAAGTTATGACCAACCTAGACAGCATATTAAAAAGCAGAGACATTATTTTGCCAACAAAGGTCTGTCTAGTCAAGGCTGTGGTTTTTCCAGTGATCACGTATGGATATGAGAGTTGGGCAGTGAAGAAAGCTGAGTGCTGAAAAGAATTGATGCTTTTGAATTGTGGTGTCGGAGAAGACACTTGAGAGTCCCTTGGACTGCAAGGACATCCAACCAGTCCATCCTAAAGGAGACCAGTCCTGGGTGTTCATTAGAAAGACTGATGTTGAAGCTGAGGCTCCAATACTTTGGCCACCTCATGCGAAAAGTTGACTCATTGGAAAAGACCCTGATGCTGGGAAGGATTGGGGGCAGGAGGAGAAGTGGACGACAGAGGATGAGATGGCTGGATGACATCACTGACTCGATGGACATGGCCTTGGGTGAACTCCGGGAGTTGGTGATGGAGAGGGAGGCCTGGCGTGCTGCAGTTCATGGAGTCGCAAATAGTCGGACACAACTGAGCGACCGAACTGAACTGAACTAACTTGATGAACTTAATACAAGCTGTATCAAAATTCCAACTTAAAAAAAAAAAAAAGACAAGCTGATCCTAACATTCATAGGGACATGCAAAAGACCCAGAATAGCCAAAATAATTTTGAAAAAGTTGGAACACTCAGACTTCCTGGATTCAAAGCCACTCCAAAGCTACAGTGCAGTAGGGACACAAATCTGTGTAGTAAGGACACAAGGATAGATTTGATAGATCGATGGAATAGAATTGAGAGTTTAGAAATAAACTCACAGTCATCATCACCTAATATTCAACAAGGGTGTCAGGACCATGCAATGGGGAAAGAATATTCTTTCCAACAAATGGTACTGAGACAACTGACTGGATATTCACATGCAGAGAATGAATTTTGTGTATGAATCCATACAAAAAAATTACCTAAAAATGGATCAAAGGCCTAAATATAAGAACAAAAAGTAGAAAAACTATTTGAAAAAAACTTAGGTGAAAATTTTCATGACCTTTGAAAGATATGTATGATACCCAAACCACAAGCAAATAGACATTTAATAGATAGGTTGGACTTCATCAAAATCAGAAACTTTTGGAGCATTCCCTGGGTGTCCAGTGGTTAGGACTTCTTGCTCTCATTGTCAAGGGCCTAGGTTCAATCCCTGCTTTGGAAACTAAAATAAACCACGTGGTGCTGGAGGGGAGTGCAAGTAGAATTAAAACCTTTTCTATACTAAAATTGTGGGCTTCCCTCATAGCTCAGTTGGTAAAGAATCCACCTGCAATGCAGAAGACCCTTGTTCAATTCCTGGGTCGGGAAGATCCCCTGGAGAAGGGAAAGGCTACTCACTCCAGTATTCTGGCCTGGAGAATTCTATGGACTGGAGAGCCCATGGGGTCACAAAGAGAGACCCGACTGAGAGACTCTCACTTTTCATACTAAAACTATCAAGAAAATTCAAAGAGGACTTCTCTGGTGGCACAATGGTAAAGAATCTGCCTGCCAATGCCGGAGACATGAGTTCGATTTCTGGTGTGGGACGATCCCACATGCCTTGGAGTAACTAAGCCTGTGAGCCACAACTTTTGAGCCTGTGCTCTAGAGCCTGGGAGCCACAAGTACTAAGCCCATGTATCACAGCTACTGAAGCCCACACACCTAGAGCCGATGCTCTGAAACAGGAGGAGCCACTGCAGTGAGAAGCCCCTGCCCTGCAGTTAGAGTAGCCCCCACTTTCAGCAACTACAGGAAAGCCCACACAGCAATGAAGACCCAGCACAGCCATAAATAAATAACATTTTTTTTAAAAAAAGAATCCGCCTGCCAGTGGAGGAGACACTGGTTCAATCCCTGGGTCGAGACAACCCCACATGCCTCAGAGCAAGTAAGGCCACACACCACTACCGCTGAGCCTGTGCTCTAGAGCCTGGGGATCGCAACTAGAGAGTAGCCCCTGCTCTCTGCAACTAGAGAAAGCCCAGCGTCAACAACGAAGACCCGGCACAGCCTAAATAAATAAATGAAATGAGACAAAATTAAGAGATAGTCCACAGAATGGGAGAAAATGTTTGCAAGCTATAAATCTTGGAAGAGACAAGTATCCAGAATAAAAAACTCATACAACTTAACATAAAAACTCAAGTTAAAAAACAGGTTAAGGGGGGAACCTCTGTGGTGGGCCAGTGGCTAAGATTCTGAGCTCCCAGTGCAGGGGACTCTGGTTCACTCCCTGGTCAGGGAACTAGATCCCACATGCCTCAGGGCAACTAAACCTGATCGCTGTAACAAAGAGCCTATCCACCAGAAGGAAGACCGGGCACAGCCCCCCTGCCCCAGAAAAAAAGCAAATAAAAACCGTGAGATTCCAGTTCATACCAACTAGGGTGCCTAAAATAAAAAAGCCAGATGATAAAAGTGTTGGTGAGGATATGGAGGAATTATAAATATTACAGATTGCTTGTAGGAATATAAATGATAGTCACTATGGAAAATAGTGCAGCAGTTCCTCAAAAAGTTAAACAGTTACTAGGTCACTCAGCAATTCCACTCCCGGTTATGTACCCCAAAGAACTAAAACATTTCACAAAAACTTGAACACAAATGTTCATAGCAGCTTTATTCATAATAGTTAAAAAGTGAAAATGAATGAAATGTCCATCAGCTAATGAATGGATGAATAAAATATAGCCTATCTATACAATGGAATATTATTCAGTCATAAAGAGGAACATAGTCCTGACCCGTGTTACAAAACAGATGGACCTTGAAAGTATTATACTAAGTGAAAGAGGCCATACACGTATTTTAACTGAATCCATTCATATGAAATGTCCAGAATAGGTACATTCATAGACATAGAAAGCAGACTAGCAGCTGCCTAAAGCTATGGGTATTGAAGAATGGGGAGTGACTATCCCTTTTGGGATGGCGGAAATGTTCTAGAATTAGATAGTGCTGATGGCTGCACAACTTTGTGCTTATACTAAATCCCACTGAACTGTGTATTTTTAAAGGGTGAATTTTACACTAAATGAATAGATCTAAAAAACAAAAGGAAAAATATTTTTCCACGATGAACAGTGGTGGGACTTCCTTGGTGGTCCAGTGGTTAAGACTCTGCTTCCACAGCATGGGACACCAGTTTGATCCCTGGTGGGGTAACTAAGATCCCACATACCTCTCAGCATTGCCCCCCGAAAAAAATTATGATCAGTGAGGGGGTGGACATCATGCTAAAAATACAATATGGGCAGAATAGCCCACAACATCTGTAGAAAGGACTGAAGCAGACTTCTGAGACCTGGATTTTGGCCCCAAGGAAATGGAGGCTTAGTCGAACAGTGAACAGATGGCGGAGCCAGATTTAATACCCAGGTCTGTCAGCCTACGAGCCCTCTGCTTATAGCTTCTGGCCCTGTACTGGTCCAATAAGTAAACCATTGGCTATTGGGGCTACCAAGCTCTTGAAATGTGGCCAGTCCCAATCAGGATGAGCTGTAAGGGTAAAATACCTGCTGGGTTTTGAAGATAGTATCATAAAAAGAATGTAAAGTATCTTAATAATTGATTTTTATTTATTAAATATTGAAATCATACATTATATATTTAAATCATATATTGGTTAAATAAAAAAGATTAATTTCATCAGTTCTTTTTACTTTCTGAAATGTGATTAAACTGTTAAGTTACATATGTGGCTTGCAATACTTTTCTATTGGACAGTGCTACTCTAGAGTATTGGTCCCCTGGGAGCAGGGTAGGAAAAGGATATTAATTTACCCCTGAACTAACACTTCGCTGAACATCCTTGACCTTGACCGAACCAGCCTAAAGCTGATCATAAGGGGTCCTGGGAAGAGGGGTGTCGCTTGTACCTTCACTCCTAAAGGAAGGTGGGAGGGAATGGGTGTATCCCTTACCTCTGGGGCAATAAGAATCCTCACTAGATCCAGATGTATCTGAAAGTCTGTACTAATAAAGATATTTGCAAAGCAGGGCGATTAAAAATGGCAGAAAAGGGCGGGCATCCTGTGTCTATTGACAAGATTTACTATTTAAGGAGAACTCCAAGAAATAATACCTTCAAAAGCTTCATCATCTGATGCAAAATACATTTCATGATTGCAGTTCAGTCAGATTTGAGAAGTGGGCTGTGGTGGGGCCGGAAGAGGGCCAAAAATTGCAATGTAAGCTCCAGGAGAGAAGAAACTTGGTCAAGTTTATTCTCGTCTTCTTAGCGCCTAGAACAGTGCCCGCCACACAGCAGGCGCTTCTTAAATATCTGAATGAGTTAAGATGCAAAAATTAGGTGGATGCGCCGGTATGTTTTTCGCGGGAGGAGGCCTCCGGCTTTTGTCCAGTGTCAGAGGAGTCTAGGCCGCCAAGGGGTTAACAACCACTTAATACCGACAGGGACGTGAAATTTATTTGAAATCAATGTCAAGAATCGGTTGTTCTTATTCTGGGGAGTAGCCAGACCTCGGCGTCTGGAATGATCTACGTGCTTAAAAATACCACTCGCCACCATTTTCTCCAGGTAATTTTCCATCCCTGCCCCCACAGTCAAGGTGGCGGGGGGAAGTAATTCCGCAATCCTACCTAGTTTTAGGGGAAAAAAAGAGAAAAGATCAATCGGTGCAGGAACACATCTCCAGGCAGCGCCAGCGCAGCAGAAGAGAGGGACCCAGGCGGGCCTCGGGCGCGGCCGGGACCCCAGCCCCCCAAACTTTGCCAAGTTGCGGGCGCCGAGCGCGCCCGGAGGCGCGGGGCGCGGCCGCGGGCGGCACCGCCCCCTGACGCCCGGCCGCGGCGCGCCGGGCCGCCCCCTCCCGGCCCCGGCCGGCCCCGCTGGCTCCGCTCAAAGTTTGCGGCCGCCCCTGCGCCCGCGCGCCCGCCCGATGTATGGGTGATATACTGCAGCGGGTGTCAGGGTGAGGGACGGCCATATTTGCCGGTGCGGCCCGAGCCGTCAACAACAAAAAGTGCGCGGGAGCTCGGCGGGCGCACGG